>VZSV01000042.1:2493219-2507662 GCA_013398735.1 Nothocercus julius
AAAGGCTAAGTGTGGGATGGAATCCAGGTCTAAAGAATTGTTGAAATTTTACCTCTCCCATCCATCCTCATCCACAGCCTTGTTAATGTCACTGCCACAGTGATGCAGGATGTGAGTAACCTATGATCTACTCCCTCCTTTCACTCAGTGTCTCTGTATATCAAGTGTGTACCTAGCTACTCGTTTCTGGCATCCACTCTCTTTGTATTTCAAGAAATACTTAATTCATTATACAATGTGAAACAAGTAAAAAGAAGAGAATGAAGGTATATAACCCAGAATAATCTGTTTTAAGAACTAGATTAGGGCAGGTCAGGTCCAGGTTCAGTGCCTTTCAACACAAAGGATGTTAAAGTTGAGATTATTTTTCTTAAGGAACAACTGTAGTTTCTGTGCTTCCTCATTTTTTGCACTCTGAATTTGTGGATTTACATGGATACAGTAGCTTTCTTCCTTGCTGGTGTTTGTTTGGCTTCTAGGCTGAGGTCAGTATCATCTGCAGAACTAACACGTTTTCTTTTAAAACTTTTTTTTCCAAAAGTCATTAATGGGGATTGCATGAGGGTTGCATGAGGGTTTCTGTTTTCAAAAATATCTTGATTTAATAAATATCTGAATATCTGAATAAATAAATATTTAATAAATATCTGAATTTCATTTTCAAAAAGGTTTTAACACAGAGAAGCTGAAGGGAGATTTGCCAGGACTTAAGTGACAGGTAACTATATTCTATCACTTTTCTTTGGAATTTTGGTGCCTATATGTATCACTTTAATTGTCACGTATCATTACTCTGATGTAACTTGTTATGTATAATCTAAGCCTTGATATCTGTCAATGTACAACACCCAAGTAAATTCAAGGTGAAGTGAGCTTCAACTAATTTCCATTCTTTGACACTTGCAGTAGGCTAAGACTGCATCCAAGGCAGCTCTTGCAGCTTGGGTGACTTACAGCAACTCAAATGAGCATCTGAGATCAAAGCTGAGAAAAAGCTGTAAAATAAACATTATTGTTAGTCTTATTTTACATGTCTTTAGGAAGAACAAAGTCTACTTTGGGGTTTTGTTTTTGGTTATCTTGTCATCTTTTGCTCTTTTGTCTCATTTGCTCTTCTCCCTCTCCTCTCCTCTCCTCTCCTCTCCTCTCCATCTGGTTAATAGAATAACAAGAGGAGATATCACCATAAGGTGTGTGGCAAAGATCCTCAATGACTCATGGCTTTTAAGGTTCAATGATTTCACCAAAGCCCCCCACAGGTCTTATTTATTTTCCAAGCACAATCATATTCTGCAGATTGTGGGCACAAACTATAACTTTAAAAACCCTCCTTTCCAATAACATTCACTGATTTCTTACATGAAAATGAAGGATGCCATGCTTTAAAGAGCACAGACTGTAAAATAATTGAATTCATTCTTATTAAAATAGCCAGTCATTTGCTGCAAAAGTAAAATTTGTGGCTGCAGAAGAAAGTAATTTGTTAAATAAGATATTCATCCAACTATTCATAATGCGATTTAATCAGTGGATTGTATGCATACTTTAAATATAAAATGTCCAAAATCATCATAGTGAATTATTAACAGTTGATATCTTGGGGAAGGGAGAAGTATAATCCATACTTGCAATGCTTAGAGAAAAGGAAAGTGGAAAAGACAGATTAGATCAACTGTAGTGCCATATATTTCATTCTCTAAAATTTTCTCATCTTCCTGCTGAGATCAGAGGCCAGTGTCCTAATAAGCTTTTGACAGACTAAACAACTGTGGAATCTTTCCAGTATCACTGCAAGCTTGGCTGCCTTCTGTATGTGTTCAGACTGGCTTATTTTCTAAATTCGTATCTCCAGCCTGCAACTGATAACCCACTTCTGAGATGTTCCTTGCCATGTAATGTTAGGTGCGGGATAACTGGCAATGGTTGATCCACAGGTAGTATCTAAACTGCATTCAGTTAGAGACATAGTTATTCTAAGTCATGCTAATGGTATAAACTTTTCATGTAAATTTTGCCTGTAGCAATAAGGGTTTTAGAAACTGAAGTAGCTAGATTCAAATTGGATATGTTTATGGTCCTGATAAGTAATTATTTCTAATCTGCTTATCCAATGTTCCTTTTGAAGCAATTGTGAAAACAGACATTTCCACTGAATTATTCATCTCACTGTAAAGTGCATACCCATAAACTTGACATATATCAAACAAATTCTGTGCTAATCATGCCTCTTCTTCTCGACTAACTATCAAAATGTTTTGGGTGACTGTATTCCAAGATGTGTGGTTGCACTGTGGATGTTCAGTACCTATAGATCTCGGTCTTAGTTTCCAAAGGTAATAACATTTTTAAAAATGTGTAGAAGCTCAGATACCATTATTTCAGTGACACATAGAGTGGTAAACACTCAAGTGGCTTCCTGGGAATGCCATCAAAAATTGTGCATCCATTGTGTTCCTGTCAGCAATACAAATCACTCATCAAACTTCCTAAACTTAGGCACCCCAGAAGTTCTAGCAGTTGTGGAGAATGCATGTAGACAGGTGCACTGAACATGACCTTGAAGTGCCAACTCTATTACAAATGGAATTTAAGTACCTAAATGCCATTAGAAATCTGCCCTACGGGATCTGGACCACACCACATTGAGTAGAACAGTGTTCAAATACCTTTGAGCATCTAGGTCTCCTTGTTATTGTTTTGGACATTGATAACTGCCTCCTTCCCCTGTTTAGAGATTGTATCCCTCCATTTCATTTCATGACCACTTACCATAGATGAGATTTCTGTATCACTCTCTGACCTACAGGAACTCCAATCTTCTCCCACACTGCTTTGTTTTACTCTGATGTAGGAAAGAGCACTGTAAACAAAGTGAGATTAAGAAAGGGGCAAACAGACTTGTGGTGCAGTACACAGCTTTGAAATACCTCCCTTGTTGGTATAGTTGAGCTTCTAAAACCATACGGAACGCTGGAGCTAAACACTGATCAGAATTTCAAGGATGCCATCTGTACTGTAGTATCAGTTGAGCAATGACCTCAAACAAACAGCTGCAGCAGACTCTAAATCAGGTCAGGTTTGGTTAAGATTTTTCCTGCTCAAATCTTGTCACCAGTGAACATTGTTCTAATTTAGTCAGCATTTCTGCAATGGCCTAGAAATTGTTTTTGATATTTACCTCCAAGAGGCAAAAGAACTACCCACTGATAATCAGCTCTCCAGGATTCATGGGCTGGAGAGCTTCTGAACCTGAGCTGGATCTGAATATTTTGCAAGAAAATTAACTTCTATATTCTTTCCTCTTTCTTATGGCTCCAGAGATTCCCAGGTGTGTATTGCACTTTGTATATGAAGTCTTAAATAGCTCTTGTGATAGCATGTCTTATGATATGTTGATGAAATAGCAGCAGCCTTCAGCTGAAGGCTCATCTTCAATACATTGTTAATCAGTGAAGAAGCTTCTCCAAAATTCACATCAGTGAGGTCCTTATGAAAGCAAAACTGTTGGAGTACATCCCCATTGTTAAAGAAAGCTGGGCTAAGAAGTGATCTCAAGAGCTGAAATTCTGATTACCAACTAATCATAATTTCACTGTTTAACTATGAGTTTGATCCCTGGCACAGTTTTGACTGTACAAACTAGCATCCTCCCAGCCAATATAGAGGCATGGTTTGAGGGACAGCATACATTAACAGTTATTTCCAATAGGCAACATATTTAAGCTTAAACTGCTGTCACTCACTAATCAGGCTAGCCAGGTGAAGGAGATGAGCCAGGAAACACCTAGATTGAAGATACATAGCTATTCTGACTTACCCTGTCTCTTTGAAGTACAAATACATTCTGTCACTTAAGGTGTGATTTCGTCATGAACTGCAAGGCATATCAAATTAACCCTACACTTGCTTCAAATATGCAAAGCTACAGTTAAGCAAGATTTGATCTGACCTTATATATACATATAATTGCACAGGCATCCAGATTCTTGTGCTGTATCTCAGGTGGTGTTTGCTTTGGTGCTGTTTCCTGATAATATTCAGTGAAAATCTTCTTTTCCATTTTTTTTTCTCTCCATTCTCCTGACCTGTCAGTGACATTTTATAAGCTCATAGGTGCAATGCAGAACTAATATTTTTTTTCCATCCAATCTGGACTTCATGGTGTCCACTGTGGACAGTCAACCCTCACTTCACATTCCTTCTTACTTGTCTTTGGGACTGCATCATCCAATTTGTACGGTAACCTAGTTAGGTTAGAGGCAACTAACACATTCTTTGTTACAAGGTCAGCTTCACACCAGTTCCTTGCTGGTGAGATGGTTTTAGGGACTTAGAATATCAGCTGCACAGAATGCCTCCCACTGATTTGGTAAATCGTACTTGTAATTTCTGATGAACCGTAGAAGCTTCTAGGAATTTCCATTTAGAAACTCTCTGCTTTATTTTAGTCGTTAACTGTGATTAATTGTATTTGCAAAATTGAAGGGAGAATATGCAAAAGGCCTTTATTAAATATTACTTTACATTACGGAGGAAAAAATAGTGTGCTTTCTATCTACTTGATTTACAGTGATATATTAAAAATATTTTGCTAATGTTTTTAAAAAGACTATCCAAATTGAAAAATGGAGACTCCCTAGGCCTGTTTTACTTAGCTATGTAGTCTTTCAGGTTTATCAGACACTAAACCAAAAGTAAAATTTTATTAAAATTATTTTTGTTAGTATTCAATTCTCAAAATGTCCTCAATAAACTACACCAGTAATACTTACTTTCAATAAAGCATCTTGTTTTGGTTCTTTGTACGACATTATTCAAGCACTGTTACTGGTCAACCTACAGTGTACACATTTTCCAGCAGCTTGGCCAAGACCTACCAGATTTCATACATATTGTATTGAAACACATTTTTTGTCCTGTGGTTCCCTCATTTGTTCATATATTCCTTGCTCTGCAAAAACATATGCTTGCTTTCTCTTTCTTGGATAAAATTTCCTGGAGGCTACTCAGGCAGTCCCAATGGCTTATGAGATGAAAAATTCATGGATGCTGCATTTACCTTTTTTGAAAATCTGGCACTTTTTATGTGTATGCAGGAAATTCACCTGAAGCATATTTAGCATTTTTTCAGAGTTCTAATATGTGGTACCTGTATATGTAAGCAATTTCCTAACAACATATGGTATGCGGAAGGAAGCCTTTAGAAGTACTTTGTTTTTCACCCCAGCCACTTTTGATAGCCTGTAGAGAGCTGCAGATTCTTTTTTTTTTTTTTTTTTTTGAGATCTGTAGCAGAAAAAATATAATTCTACAAAACAGAAAACAATGCCAAATAGTCATAATATGCTCTTCCCACATTTGTGTGTGGAGTCTGGCATAAGCCAGGCTGTAATGTGCAGGATTAAAGACTTATAATATATCTTTCTCACTGAGACTCTCAGTTTATTGTAAAAAATTACAAGACTAATTCTATGCTTGGTTAAAAATATCACAAATAGGAAGAATCTGTTATAACAGTTGAGAAGAAATTGATTTGAATTTGAAATCTGTTGCATTTACTAATCTCAGATGACTCAGACTGTCTCCTTATATAAAGAAAAGCTTTCACTTTCTAGTCTCAGGTCTGTGGATCTGATTCTCAAGTGCATGACACCCATTTTGTTGTTAGGTTATTTCCTATAATTTTAATAGCTGATGGAGTAGAGAATTAATTCTGTTTATATAAGGTAGCTTATAGGAGTCAGAATTTACTCTTAATTCTGTTTTGCTCATATTTTGTGGTCACGTCTTGTCACATAGTGCTTTGCTTCAGGGGTCACATACCACCTTCGCCCATGTTCTGAGTTGTGAGCCCTCATTAGGCAAGAGCCCTCACTACAGCTTTTTAGCTGACCTGAGCTCTGTGCTAGCACAGCCACCCATCTCGGGAGCAGCGGTGCCTAGTGCCAACCAGCACCTTCTTGAAGCGGGGCTGAACGTGCCCACACCCACCTGAAGGTCCAGCATGTTCTCTATGCCCTCAGAAAACAAACTGTGGTAGAAAGTGACTTTGCAAGACTGGCATCACTGGAGTTGTGCTGATAAACAATAATGCATAGTTATGCCAATAAACAGCAATAGATCCCAAGGAGGAGAACGGTTACTGAACCTGCTTTTCTCCCATAGCCTTCACTGGAAATACTAAGCAACGAAAAATTCAGCACGTAGAGCCCTCAGAACCTTCAGCAGCCAGTTCCTCACTTCAAAATCTAATTTACTGGCACCAGAGAAATCTGCTTATTTATTAATAAAAGAATGTCACTGCTTTACCATTATTCAGTAGTGGATTAATTGTGACAGAGAATAAAATAAATTAATAGTACAGCAAAAGCATTGTAACAGGTTTCCGTGACAGCCCATAGGTGCTGTAGATTTCCTGAATAAAAACGTCATTGAGGGAGTATGTATATGTAGTGATGCCATTGAATATAGTGATATGTTCTTTATGTGAAAATGCTTTATTCTCCAGAATCAATATTGTGTGCAATTCTCCTAAATCAGACATACAGGTAACGAGTTAGCCTCCTAAGTAGAGATTATAATTAAGTTTTCCTGAGCTTTCATGAATTTATAATCACACGACAGAAATAATTTATTTGGCACAGAAAACAAAATGACAAGATACCCAGAGAGATGCCTAGACAATTGCTCAGTTATTTTTACTCCCGGGAACTTAGTACTTGATAAATGAATTAGTAAAATATTCAAAATGGCTCTGTGTGTGAACTCAGAATGGAGCTGTCTGAAAAGACTTATCCTGGCATGTCTGATAATTCCTTACAGTTATAAAAATACAGTTCATTGTGTTAGATTTACTAACATATTGCATCAGACCAGCAGCCAAAAATAGTACTAGTAACTTTTTGTTAGTCAGTCCTAGTCATTTTTGTTAAGGTGCCTTTGGTTCTGTCATTCAAGGTTATGTTTAAGTGGTAGTCAAGATTATCTTATGTAAGTTTATAAAGTTTTGTTACTAGCAGAAAAAAAAATGCCAAGATACGTTTGCATTCCATATTTCCCTTTTAAAAGTAAATAGTACTTCTGCATTCCCTATGAACAAAAGCTTATAGTTAAAACTATTTAAAAGTACGTAAGTGAACTTTGGGAGAGGTTGTATCCTAAAACCTTCACATACTAGAAAAAGTCATGGCTCACAAAAAAATTGAACACGACAATGTTGTAACAGTAAGAATTAAGGAACAGAAATAAGGTCTTAAATCATCAGATCAATCCAGCATTCTCCTATGGAGGATAACCACCTCAGGTGACCTGACTAATACACCTAGCAGGCTGTTGGCTGTTCTTCAGAATTATTCTGTTTTGTGCCTATTACTACTACTATTCAAAAGCTGCTGCAGTATCTTAACTTCTGTAACGATCTGGCTACTTTTACTTGTTGTATACCCAGGTTATACCTATATATTTCCATGTCAACCTAGACATATAGATTGTGTAGCTCTTCCCCTTCCTGCTCTTCATTCCTCAGGTAAGACACTCAGGTAGATACAGCTATATTTTTAAAGAAAAACCTTATCACCTCTGAGATTTTGTTTTATGAGTCTGATCAAAAAATGGTCTTTCATTCTCCTCTCATTCCTTGATCATTTTAGAAGCCCTTTTCTACTTCTTTTTTTATTTTTTTCTGAGTTAATCTTTCTTGAACATGAGACATTAGGATGGCACCCAGGGTTCCAAGGGAGATCTCAGTTCTGTGCAGAATTATTTGAAAAGTCTCTTTTCTCTACAGGAGAAAATCTTGGTAATTCATTGTCATCCTATGATCAGTTTAAACCTCTACTTTCTTCTCTTCCTTCACTGTTTCCAACTGAGAATCTCCCCATTGATAATACCTCGGATGAGCTTCCTTTTTATACTATTTATTTTCTTCCTTTATCTAGTCTTGAAGATCATCTGGATCTTTTGATGTGACATACTTAGTGCTCTAAATATTAATAATACCCTACAAAAATATGTCATCATCACATTTCATTAGCCGATTAACTTCTAATTTAGCTGAATACTGTTTTGCTATTTCTTTTAATATATCTTGCAAAGATTAATACAGTCCAGGTTTTGCTTCTCTCTGTCTTTAGTTAATATCTAACACTTTACTTAATATCTAACACTCTTCTTAGCAGATTTTTTTTTTTCATTTTTTGGCTTCCTATGGAAGCCAAAGATTTCTGAGATTTCTGTACAGTGAAGAGATTGTACAACCTGTTCCTAACAAGAGAAAGAAAGCTTGTAAGAAGAGATCCTTAATTCCTTAATAGACAAATGGATGAAAGATTCTAGGAAATAAGAAAGGCATATATAGGAACAAAAAAAAAGAATCCACTAAGATGGCTGAAGTCTCCTTCCAGTTCACTGTAACTAGTTGCATTGTTTTCCATCCTTTCAAACACAAGGTCCTTTTTGTAATTTTTTTTCTTGCTCATTCTTAAATTTAACTGAAATCAAATTACATCACAATCACTTGAAAAAACTCTCTCTTTTAATCTCTCATCTCCACTAATAACAAAGTTATACTAGTAGTGTCTAATCTTTTTTTTTTTTTTTTTTTTTTTCTCTGCAAAATAAATGTCTCCCTAGTGGCACTACTTCTATAGCGTTTACCTCCCTAATAGCATGAGGAAAATCTTTGCTCTCATCAAAAACAAAATTCTTACATTTTCTTTAACAAACATTTTGCAGTACACAAGTGCCTAAACTGGACCTAATCCTTTTCTGAACCACTCAGGAGCCTGTCTTCTTTTGAGCTATCCATTCTCAAGCTTGTGGTGTTCCTTTACTATTAAAATGGATTAATTTACCTATTTTCGTTCTTCTTTTTTGCTTAGTTCATGTGTGGAAAATAAATAACTATCCCAACCTTCTTTTTCTAATCCTACTCTAAAGCTTTTGTAAAGCTTCTCCATGGTCTTAACCAGATATTGTTTTCAGGTATCAGGCTGAAGAGAAATAAGTTCTTTTCATGAACACCTCTTTCTAGTTGGATATCACTGTCTGTCTTCTTTTAATCAATTCATTAGTCATCTCTTGATCTTTATTGTCTTTTCTTCCCCTCAATTTCATTCTCTAAGAGCTGGAAAAAAATATGGGTCTTAGCACTGACATTCATGCTGGAGATAGAATGTTTCCTGATGAATGAAATTTATGAGAAATGGTAGAAAAAGGAGGAAATAGAAAAGTCAGAGGTGCTGGAATGTGTCGGAGAAACTTCAGGTGAAAACACAGGAAACGGTGATGAAGTTCCAGGTCAGAATAGTAAAATTTCCAAGATGGAGCTTTCAGTGTACTATGAAATACACTTAAAATGCTAAATAATCTCTCATTCTGGACTGTTTTTTGTATTTTCATCACTTAACTATTCACTCTTTCAGATGGTCCTGCAAGAGCTAGCTTTCCTTCTGAAGAAGGTTTCTGTAGCTTGACTTTGTTAACTTCTGCCTAGGTGTTCAGAGGTTCAATAAATGTCCCAGAAGTTATACTTGAGGAAAGGAGTAATGACACATGAGTACTGATTCTTCTTTCCTCTCTGAAATTATTGCACAAATTCTTATTACTCCCAACTTCCTAGTCTACCTTTTCTCCCATAACTCAGAGGTCAACACAAAGCAAAGCTTGGAATAGTCTCGTGTTTGATCTGTGTTACACAGACTGGTAGAGACATAGGCAATAACCAGCATTTTGATCTTCTACGTGGTTTGATTATCATCCAGAATGCAAGATAGCTGCACAGTTGAAAAGGAAGACAGTAATTCAGTGCATAAAGCATGAATTGAAGGCTAAGAAGAGCATAAGCATGAAGTGAGGGTGTCCTTTCCAAGTCTCTACAATGTAAACAAAGTCAGTTAATCTCAGCAAATTACTTGAACTGTTATACAAAAAAAAAACAAACAAAGCACTTTCTTTTTACTAGAATTGTTGAGAAAATCTGTACTGAATATTAACTCCATGGCTGGATAGATTTGGGTACCCTGACTTTGCATGACCCTAGTTTTCTTGAGTGTAATAGATTTCTCCTGTGGCTATGCTTTTTTTGAATTTGAGCTATGCACCACTTTCCCCCACCCCCATATCACTTGGGTGCTTGTACTGTTCAATATTTTTATTAAAGGTTGTAAGAGGACATATAAATGTACAAACCAATGAGGGAAGCATTCATATTTGCAAAACTATTTGAGATCCATATCTGAAAGAACGCAAAAGCAAATTATTGATTATTGATGGATTAAGGGCTGTTCTTTTGAGAGGGGGTTTTTCTGTTGAATGATTTTTTTTTTTTTTTTTAATATTGTCCAGTGGCAATCTCCAATGTGGTTATACAGAATCAGAATAAAATGGGAACTGTAAAAAGATCAAGTCTAGTATAAATCAAACTGTGAAAGTTTTGATGTAGCAGATTCATGCTAAAGATTTATTCTGCTTCAGCTCCATTTGAGTTCATCATTGTGCTGAGCTTAGAAGTATTGTATCATCTAGAAGAGTCACTGGAAAATTGATAGATTCTCAGATGCAATCTTCGTGCTTACTTTTGTGAATCTTTAATTCTTTATATCATTGAGTAATCACTGGCATAGATCTTAATATAATTCCTCAGTCTCCACTTGGAGACAGAAAAGACAATTATAGATTGTACTGTTTGTAGGTCACTGGAAACTTGGAACATGTGGCAAGCTTACATCAGCTGTGACAGAGGAGCAACATTTCTTACAACCGTTATGATGGTGTTAAATGCAAGGTGAGTACTTGTCATCAGACATTTGCTTGATATAGCATTTAAATAAAGATGATCTAGAAATGAAGGATCCTGCTCTGATAGCTAGTTCCTGTCCCTCTCTCATTTATGAGATACAGACAGACTTGTCCAGACAACAACAGAACAAAAAAAGATTACAAAGGCTGCAAAAGCTGGGCTGTAGGTCATAATTGCAGAGAAGTCACAGAATTAAGTTTGCTAAAAAAAGAAGTCTTCATCTAAGTCACCCCCCTAATAAATCACCCTCCAAAATAAATTGAATTATTATCGTCTATGCACAAAGTTTAATGACACATTTTAGACAAATGAAAACCTATTCACCAAAGAAAAGGCCTGCTGCACCACTTCCGCACCTTAGTCTAAGATTCTAGAATTAAGTCTGCTTAAAGAGCTAAACTAGCAAAAAAAAAATTTTTTTTTTTGAGTGCAATGGCAGGTCAAGGGAAGCAGTAGGAGTAAACACACTGCTCTCAGAGGAATCTGTCTATTAGGTTGGCTTAATGACTTTGTGAAGACCCGTCTATATATCTCTATGGGGATTGTATCAATCACACTTACATCATTGTATGATGTAAGTCTCCCCGGCACCTGCAAACACCAAACCTGTAGCCACATACATCCTCATTTTGTTAAGCGACACCAGTTTAGAAACTGTTATCACCTGTTACAATGACACTCTGGTGAGACCCAATGCAGAAGCGTAAACAGATGGTACTGAAGCACAGCTACATGAAGCAGCTATTGTTTTAAAAAGGAATGGCAGAGGTTACATTATTCACATTCTCTGGGCTGCCATGAAGATTTCACATCCAGAATCCTAGCTGGGAAGCAGATAGTAGTACTTTCAGGAAAATAATGACATACTGGGCAAAGCAACTGTGTTGAGCTGATATCACCAGAATATACACAGTGGGTTTTTCCCTCCTACTCTCTTCTAGTGGTCTTTCCCACTTCTGGTCTGGCTTTTAACTTTTTTTAAGATAACTAGGCAAACCAAGAGTCATGAGGCTCAAATTGCAATGCTGAAATTTGAACCATCATGGAAAAATTTAGCAGTCTAAAAATCTAAAAAGTTCAAAATCCATATTATCTACATGAAGTTCACAAATAAAGAGAGCTCTCAGTAATCCTGTGCTTCAAAGAATGTCCAAAGGCATCCAGCAGCTCTGGAATTCAGTGAGAGGTAATTATCAGCCTTCCTGGGATTCATCCTTGATTTGGAGCTGATAAGTTACTACCCTGTTATTTTAAAGCTCTGAAATGCTCAATCTGTCCTGCAGCTCCAACAAAAGAAAGTTACATTCTACATGTGGAGTAAAAGATCTCTGGGCAGTTTACTTTCATTCACTGCTACAGGGCCAAAACTGCAGGAAAAGAAAATGACTGCTTGTTAAGCAGCATAGAAATCTCCGTTTAATAGGGATGAGTGAATGCATAACATTGAAGGAGAAGACCTGGATTTGACAACAGGAGAAGATTTTGTGATACTGCCAATGACCAGCAAACTCCGCTGGTTCTGCACTGCTTTAATGGCAGTGATTATAATTCCTGCAAGAAAGACACTTGAGGCATGAAATAATTGCACAATGTCAATTTTAAATCTGATCGCAAAATCCTACATCATTTCTATCTTGTCCTCATTTATGTTGTGCTGAGGGGGTTATCTGCTAAAGCTGGTTCAGGGAGGGCTTCACCTCAGTGACTCCCACTGAACCAAATTCTGCATTCTGCTTTGGCAATTCACTGCCAAAGATCAGTCTGCTAATGAGCAGTCAGTCTGGACTTTCTAGGGATTATGGAAATCATTTAAGTGCAAGTGGGTAGAAATTGTTTAAACACAAGGAAATATATTAGCCTAAGTATACAGTTCCATGGGAAGTAACACAATACTGCTTGTTTTGGGACTTTCCTACGATTTCATGCTCATTAAAGACCTTTAATATGGAATGACAATTTACAAAATAATTTGATAAGAAACTTATTTATCAGCTGAACAATGTAACAGAGTACTTTGTGTCCTATAGTAAATCTCCTCAAGCAGAGCAAAACCAAACAATAAACAACATATTGTTCCTAAGAGAATTTATGGTCTATCTTATACTCACAGATTTTTAATTGTATTATTGTTATGCCTAAAGATCTTATCAGTGCAGTAACAGCAGCTATTAGAATGATAATGTCTCCTTAAGAGAGCTTCCAGTGGATGAATAGAAGAAACTTGCAGGCAGAACAGTTATGCACAGAAAGGGTAAAAGCTACCAGTGAGAAAACTGATGAGTGTACAAGTAGCATTTAACCACTGTTGAGATAGGATTAATTTTCTTTTGCCTTTAGTCAAAATGCCTGTTGCTGAAGTGCTCTGACCATTTTCACTTCATGTTTTTCCTGTTGAAAATCTCTTCCCTGCTCTCTCTCCTACAGACATTTCCACTGAACTCTCTAAAATTCCTTGCACTTTCTCTTTGTCCAGGCTAACATTGCCTTTCTGCTTTTACTGCTTATAAAGCAGATATTTTTCACATTTTTTCTCATTCAAAACAAAAACAAACAAAAAATAAAACTTAAGGAAGAAATTGTGAGGCAAGATTTTGTAACATCCGCCACTGTTTGTGATAAAAGACCTCAGGATGTGAGGCATCACTGTATCTCTAGTGAAGAGTCTTATGCATATTATTTCACTGTGGCAAGGCATTCTGCTACTGTGAATGTAGTGTGTGGGAAGCCTCAGGAGCCAACACTGTAAGAGTTTTATCTCTTCTTTCCAGTAACTCAGAAGAATAGAGGATCAAAACTGAGTGCTTTATCTAATTGTAACTGAGATAGTAAATTCAGTGTAATGTCATGTGATATAGGCCAACTATTTGCCTAATGAGAGAAGTGACGCCTGAGGTAGCAATGGAAGTGAGAAAAGAATGGATAGCTACCCAAAATGCATATTAGAAAGTATAAATCTACTATTGTAAATGCATTTTAAATTTATGATTGCCTGAGTATAGCTCTATTCTTTTTCTTGATCTACCTAGTGTATTTTCTGGTGCCAGATCCTTTGCCTGTTCCATTTCCGTAAGGATGAAACCTTGTGTCACAGTTTTCCTGTGCTATCCTATTTCTGTATGGTGAACAATGAGCTGAGACTTCTTTGGGTATGCATGAACTAAATGAGAGAGTTCAAAACCATCTCTCTCTTTTAGCTCAGGAAATGTGGGTTGGATGAGTGGACAGTAAGGTGCGTTGAGAATTGGCTGGATGGCAGAGCACAGTGGGTTGTGACAAATGGAGCTGAATCTAGTTGGATGCCTGTGGCCAGTGGTGTCTCACAGGGATCAGGACTGGGCCCAATGCAGTTCAACTTGTGCTGTCCACTCATCAGTGATTTGGATGAGGGGACAGAGTGCACCCTGAGCAAGTTTGCAGACAAAATCAAATTGGGTGGAGTGGCTGACACTTCAGACGGCTATGCTACCATTCAGAGGGGCCTAGACAGGTTGGAGAGTTGGGTAGAGAGGAACCTCGTGAGGTTCAACAAGGACTGGTGCAGGGTCCTGCACCTGGGGAGAAATAACCCCAGGCTGCAGGACAAGTTAGGGATTGACCTGCTAGAAAGCAGCTCCACGGAGAGGGGTTTGGGAGTCCTGGTTGACA
>VZSV01000042.1:2517917-2542380 GCA_013398735.1 Nothocercus julius
AAAAAAAAAAAAAAAAAAAAAAGCTTCCTGAGTTGTTTAAAATACTCACTTGAAAGGAGCAGCCTTTTTTTTTCATCACCTGTGTATTTCTCATTCTCTCTCTTTCTCGCTTTTGCTTTCTAGTCGGTAGTGAGTGGATCTCAGAAACTTTACTGTCAAAACGATTGTCAAAATCCATATACCTCTATAAAATATTTTGGCTCATTGAAATCTTGTTGAAACATTCATGCCTTTCAGTTTTAAGAATAGGGCACCGCAGCTCTTGTTTCTCATAAAAGAAACCTACACACCTCATTAGGAAATTTGTCAAAAAATTGCTGATGACAGCTGGCAGTGCTGCAAAGTGCCACGTCACTCATATGGCACACATCCGTAGCCCATTCCTGCTCAAAGCTAAAATGCAGTGCTACATCTCTCTTTATATTCCTGCAGGACTACAGGCAGTTAGGCATACATACAACAGGCACGGAGCTGATGTTTGACACACAGCTGGGTACGGGCAAGCGTTAGCCTTGGGATCCCTTCCTTCCATGCTATTACTTATAGACAGCACAGCCTTCAGTAGCACAGCCTAAAACCCTTCGTTCTGCCACAACACACACAGGCACATGCGCACCCATGAACACAGCCTACTGCCTGGGTCCCGAGTCTGTAAGCATCAACTCTTTTTATATTATTATCACTATTATCTTTTTATATTATTATCACTATTATCAATAGTTCAGTTCAATAAAATAAAAATAGTTTTCTCTTCATGAGAAATTATTCTAATCCTGAGGAAATGTTATGATGTATGTCATGCAATAGCGTAAACAGTTCAAGCTTAGTTTGGAGGAGCACTTGGACAACGAGGTTATTTGTCAGGGAAGTTCATGACAAAGACAAACATCCTCTTACAGAAATCCGTATGGTGCCATTCTCACGTGACAATGACAATGCCACTCTCATATGACAATGATGACAATGATAATGCCAATCTGAACACAACAGCTTCTCCTCTGAGCACTCCCTCATACACTGCAGAAAAACTGTCAGCTGAGTCACCTCAGACCACCTCCATCAGCTGCCCAACGGAAACCCAGACTGCTGTTTAAAGAGATGATTGAGAATCCACACAGCACTTTCCTTTAGCTGAGCTAGCTGAGCATAACCTTCAGCCAGCCGAACCAGAGGAGTCTCTTTGTGTATTAAGAATAGTAGACTTTGCTAGGCTGCAAAGATGAGGAAATCAGACATTTTTCCACTGAGGACAAAGAATGTTAGAAAATCTCGCTCCCACTCTTTGATTGATTGACAGGAATATTTGTTATGGATGCAAGCTTTAAAACCACATCCAAGTTCCTTTTTCATGCTACACTTAGTGTCTGAAAAACATCTGTTTAGTACAGCATGACCTCAGTCAAGCCCTTAATTTCACCAAAGTGGAATTACTTAATTACACCCTTAACTGTGTAATTCAGCAGAACCCTTTTCATCCGTGCAGCTCCACCATGACCCCAAAGACCATGAGCAGGCAACAGTAGGCTTCTCCCAGCATAGCTACATGTGCACCTGGGGTTTTGCCAGGATAACTAAGAACGTTTTAGCCTGTGGGGCTTTTTCTGCTCTGCTATCTGAGCAAGGTGACTTTGTAGCTCGCCTTTTCGGTGGTGACTATCACACCTGCTGATGGAGGGAACAGTAGTGGAAAGGCTGTGGTGATGAAGATATCTTCTTCCTGATACCCAAAGCTGCCCATAGGCTCCCACTTCTAGCCAGTGCTGTAGGGACCTCAGCTGCACAGGCAGCAGCTGCTGAACTGTGGCTTGCAGAACAACATGCAAGGATAACCCTCACCCAGTTCTGTTTTTCTAGATGATAAATTATGGTGATTCAATAACTACAATATAAAATGTCTGTGTTGTTTCTTTTGGGAGGTGGAGAGAGAGTCAGACTCCTTAAGGGAGGGACAAGACCTTTGATTTTCATAACAATTCACTGGGATGTAGATACCTAATTGATTTGGGCAATTTTGAACTTTTTAACCCGTGTGCCCAAACCTGCTCCCAGTAGAACAAATTAATTTCAACAGAGCTTGAATCTGGCCTCTGTCAGAGAGGCATTCAATTGATTTTTTTTTTTTTTGTTCATTACCTGCCTAAATACAAAGGATCTCTGATATATGGTTGAAATAAGTGTAACAGCAAGAGCCTTTGGACAGAGGAGGCTGTGAAGCCCTGAGACAGCGTGGAAGCAGGTTGACCTCTCACTCCTTTTGAGTTGGTCCTTGGATGTGTGGCAGCTGCAGCGCTGTTATTCAGGTTATTCAGGCTGCTCTCTGCTTCTGTGCTGAAGATTTTTCCCAGGATGTGTCAGTTCCACAAACAGAGACATTCAGCAAAATGAGGACAAGTGTCACCAGTACTTAGCATTAGCAATGCAAGGAATGCCATAAAATTCAATATTCCAACATGCATCAAAACAACTAGATAGCTGCTCTATAACTGCCTTTTATTTGTCATACCGATTAGCCGAAATAGCTTCCCCGCATCACTAATACATATTTAGCTGAAAATACCGTGGGAAGTCCAAAGCCTCAGTTTAGAATAAAATCTTATATGTGGTGATAGACAGAACAAGGACAAGTCATTGCATACCCATCCACATCTTAATCAAGGTCTGGATTAAACAGGAGGCTTAATCTTATTACTCTAGTCATCTATTTGTAAATTTAGAAGGAAAGAGAAGGCCACAGAGAGGTTTTTTTCTCTTGTTCTTCAATACCAGAAGTTTTGACAGCAAAGCTGAGGTTTTTGCACAGGTCGTTTTTGCCATGCATGTTTTCCAAATAAGTGGGAGCTAGAGGGAGCTGGGTCAGTTGAGATGCCATGTTCCTTCAAGGGGTATGTTTGTGCAAATATTTTTCAAAATCTTGACTCTCAAAAACTCAGCAGCATTTTCAGATTTATACACTGGTTTTTTTTTCCTTATTTTTTTTTGACAACATTTATTGCTACCTTCCTCTGGAGATTTCTTAAGAGGGAGGCAGAAGTATTTTACTCTTCAAAAGAAATAGGTTGGAAAATTCAATAGTGCTTCGTGTCTCTTGCCAAGCACAGTAATTACAGAAGCTACAGCAAATATTTAAAGAAAAAAAAACTTTTTTTTTTCTCTCATTCCTGGATTTATTGATAATAATAAAAGGGTAAGGAGATACGAAAAGCTTAAATTGAAAAAAATTGATGGGGAAACTGAAAAATGAATTAGCACACAGTAGTCTTCTTATAGGATGTCTCTTTTATTTAAAAAGATATTCTTCTTTTTGGAGAGGAAAGTTTTTTTTTAATAAAAATAATTTAAATAAATAGATATCTATTACCTAAAAAAAAAAAATATATATATGTTGGAGTTGAGGGAATGTCCTGGTTGTCTCAGTCAGTCTTATTTCCCAAGAAAAAGGATTATCTTTAATATATTATCCATTGTAAGCAAGAGGAATGCAATTTAAATTGATTTCTAATTACTTCTGTTTAAAAATGTCTCCCAGACACTAGCTGAAAATTATCCAGCATTTTGGGAAGCGAGAATGCAAACTGATTGTACTGAGGATGAATTTGCACGAGTTTTTACTTTTTGATAGGTTATTATCTATTTGCCCTCAAAGAATGCTCCTTTGCTGGAGAGCACTATAATGTGTTTATCCATAGCTTAAGGCATTTAATCAGAAAGTAGCTTAAGCCCGGTGCACCCCCTGTCTTCCACCCCCACGTCTGCATTTCCAGATTGCTTCTCCTAACTGGGTTGCCAGTAACTGAATTATCTGTAGCCAGTCCAGTTCAGGTTGATGTTAAATGAGACCTGCTAATCTGGCAATAGGGTTTGCTGTGAGGACAGATGGACCATACAGAGGTGGAGAGGGCAGTCCTGGTAGGGCATCCCACCTGCGCTGGGATGTTTGTACCCCTGAGCCTCTACTAGGTGCCAGCTCTTGTCCAGTCTCTGATACTGGCGTCCCCTCAATGATCCCAAAGTCCTGAAGGTGCTCAAGAACTCTGCACTTCAGAAAGATCCTCACATGAGGAAATTAAACTCCTCAAAAGGAGTATAGCTGCTGCCATCACTACTTTCTTCTCTACCTCTCCATATGTAAGGTTGGCACTGGTATTGAGGAATTCTGCCTATGTGAGGTGATAGATTAGCTGGGAAAGGAAAGGCAAGGGAGAAGTGGTCGCCTTTTAAATGACTCTGTAGGCACTTTAGTTCTCTGAGCACCCACCTAAACTTCATTTAACAGCTTCTTCATCACTGCTTCATTGACCTCACTTAATGTCCTGCCTAATTGGCATAGATGTTAGAACATTTTTCCTAATGCTTGCTTTAATATCTCTCTTTTTCCATGTTTTAGACCATTGCTCCTGGTTTAACTATCCTAAATATTTCCCTCCACTCTTTCATATTGTTTCTTCTGAACATACTTTCTTGTCAGCAGTTATCATAGCCCTTTCCTCTTATCTTATCTGTGAGCAACATTACACTTCCAGTGCAAAGGGATAACAAGAGATTCTCCGCCTTGCTGCAATTTACCTCTTCATGAAAATGGCCTTATTTAATCTTTGGCAATATGCATATTATTTTGTCTTTGTATGAAATGTCTAAAGTGGAAAACACAAAAGACAATGGAATTTCTGTTTGTTTCTTTCTTTTTTTAATTTTAAAAATATGTCTAATAAAAAAAAAAAAAAAGAGAGAGAGAGGGAAAAGAGAAATCCAAATCTCTAGCTGCTTAATATTAAATTTACATTAAGTGTGACAGTTAATAACAACAGACACGTAGTCGTGTTCTGCTGCAAAAAGAACACACATCAACTGAGCATCCTTACAGGCTGGAAGCTGTAAAACTAAAGCAACCAGTGTGGTCATCCACTCAAATGGAAAAAAATATATATATAAAAGAGATTTGAAATCCAGGAGTCTCACAAATACCGGATTGTTTCTCTTTACAAGACTGTAAATCTGTATCAGAGATCAGGATCTCTCCCTCAGGAAATACAGCTGGATATAGTAGTCACAGACTACCCTTCTGTCGTATAACAGAGATAATGGAGGGTGAGCGCAGTTTCCACTGCTGTCAAACATGCAAGCAGTTTTCACTTATAATACCAGGCAATTTCAATGACCTTTTTCCATATGTGCCCAACATTCAGAAGTCTCCTAGTTCACACATATAAAGTAATTGCTCTAAGTGTAGCAGAAGAGCTATCATTCACTTCATAGAGATTTCAGGGTTCAGTTAAGCCTCTTTCTTTTTTTTTNAGAAAAAAAAAATAACTACATCCAAAAAAGAATCCTTTTTTGGCTTCCTTCTTCCTGCAAAGTGCAGAACTCAGAATGCCATCCTCTGCTGCTGGATGCTGCCTTCCTTGTTGTTTTAAGTTTGAACAGAAAAAAAAATCACACATGATTGTAATTAGCAGTTATTGATCAACTAGTTGATGCTTTTCCTTCCTTTTTTTTTTTTCTTTTTCTTCTCTAAAATCTTCAAAACAGGATAGAAAATGAAAAGCAATATATTATTTTTGTCTCCTAAAAAGCCATGTGTGTCCTGATCCTTAATTATTTCTTCCTTCAAAAAAGGCCAGTGTAGTGGGAGGTAGGATCTACTTTTTCCAAGTGTGAAGCTGCATTTCAGTGGCAAGTGCTGGTAAGGATGCTTCAGAGGTTCTCTGGTCTGTGTCTTAGGGTCGAATAGAGGGGGTCAACATGGACACAGCCGCATGGCTCCTGGGTGCTGTTCAAGGCCCAGCTCTGGAGCATTGATCACTAATTGATCACAGGCTACATCGTCATCCTTCTCCCCTTCCTCATCGTTGACTGGAAATCATTCAGAGGAGGCTTATTAAAGCCAAAGGAAATGCGTCTTGACTCTGGGAAAGGCAACATAGAGCAGTGGCTCAAAACCTGCCATTTAAAATGTTTCCTACGCTACTTTTAATGCTCCTGAATTTCTGACAGGGAGGTTGTTATAAGGTCTTTGTATCTGCCTGGAATTGAAACGGGCTACAATGCTCATTAGGGCCTACATAAGAAGGAAGAGGATAATCATCAAGACATCTATAATTGATGGAGCTGCATTAAGAGTTATAAAGTAATTCTAATTATAAAACAATTCAGGTCTTCTATCAATCATCCTTCTCTCATTCACCTTTTCTGTTCTGATCCCCAAGCACACTAATCATACAGTCGGAACCAGCTCCCTTGCTATTGCTGCTGCACGCTGAGATTCTGGTTATTGAGCGTGCACATTACGAGGAGACTAACCACAGCACTAAATGCAGCACAGCTTGGGCTAAACAGATGAGTTATACAAGGATACCGAGAAACACACACTTTTGAATTATTTGTGCATGCGACTCTATTGCATTTGCCCATTAATGAATGAGAAAACTGCATTTTAAAAAATAATAATCTAATTAAAAATCAGTTACTGGCAGAAATGGTTTTTTTTTAACATCTTTTGAGGTAGGAGCTTTGTGTATATTAATGTGCATGGGATAAGCAATATAGCAATATTGTAAGGAATCCTATGATTCTATGATTCCACATGCTCTTTTGATACAAAATGAAAAAAAAAAAAAAAAAGGCAAAAATACAATACTTCTGTAGTCAGTGGTTTTAAGGCGGTAGTGTGGCCATATTTTATGTTCAGTGGCCTCTTCTATTCACAGCTGAAATGAGTACTGAGAACCTCTTAGGAAATATTAAGACTACCACATCATCTTGGGTGATAGCTGATACTTTCACTCCTCTAGTACCACATCTCCTTCACTGAATGACCATCACTTCACTTTTTTTCCCATAGACGAAAAGAGAAATTGCAACCTTTCCAGTTCTTCGGGAATTTTCATTGAGTATGCATGGATTTCATTACTGTGGTTGGGCTGTTATGGAAAAATCCATGGTGAGATAGCCTTTAACGTTGTCTTTCCCTAAACATGCAATGCCATATCAGTATTATTATGGCAAGCCATAACACCAGCAGTGTGGAAATGTAAGATGAGACATCAGTGCCCACTAATCCATTTTCCAGATGTCTTTCTCACTCTCCTTCTGTCTTTGTTTCTCCTGTTTTCTTTTGGGGATCTAAAGGAAGGAGAAGTATGACATGCTCTACTTAGAAGAGCTCACAGAATTCATATAAAGAATTGAAAATGAGGGACTATTTCCTAACAGTGCACGTGATAGCACTAGCCTGCCTCAGGCTGCATCTCAGAAATGGGGAAGATGAGGGAATGTGAGGAGCACATTCAATCCTGAGCAGCAGCTGAGCAGAGGATCTCTCAAAGGGAGTTTGACAGGGGTGGTTCACTTTCATACAGCCTTGATAAAAAGTCAGAAATCAAAACTGTTCCTTATGGTACTGGCTGGTAACCTATGTGCTACGCCCCAGCCTGCTTCTGTCCCCTTCTAAAGAAAGTGGATTTTACATTTAAGCCATCCATCACCTTGCTGCAGCACTACCTGGGATGTAACTGGCCCACATCCAACTTTAGATGGTGTCGTGGAGTATGTAGCCAGATGTCTGATTGTTTATTAGGCATCAGCTGTTTTGTTCTTTGTGAACAGGCCCAACTGCCTTTTGGTATGCAATGATATCTTCATGGATTTCCTTTTCCCACCTCTGTGAAGTTGAGTGTCTACTGGTCTTGTCAGAGCTCACTCTTCAGCATGGAGAGAAGACACTGATCTGTTTGTGTTTCAAGGAGAGAAGCAACCACATAAGTGGGAATGATGAGAAGTGGAGGATGACCCAGACTGGAAACTGCTGCTGCTCTAGAGGTCCTGGTGCAGAATTTCAGTGTGAACGCTATTTATTCTTATCAAGCTAGGAGAAAAGTGGAACTTGTACCCAGCAGCACAAGGCTAGAGCTAAGTCTTGGTTTTCAAGAAACCTTCTGTGAAACAGAAGTGTACAAGACCCCAACTCATTCCTAATGAGCAATCAGCTGGGCTGGGGAGTCTGTAAGAACAAGTGAATTCGGAAGAATTTCACTGACTTCATATTTCCTCTGACTAGAAATACACCTTAGAAGAGATTTTCTCTGATCAAACTTGCTTTCCATCTGAACAGAAGAAGGAAAAGGTCATATGAATAAGAATAGCAGCAGCGTTAGTCCTTTCATAAAGTAATAAAGTAAAAAAAAAAAAAAAAAAAAAAAAACAACACTGTTTATCTTCATGTTTTGTGCAAAAATTTCTTCTTTCTGAGGGTGACTTAATAACTTAAATAAGAATTCAGGTTATACATCTTCAGTATCTTCAGTCTGCAATAATCATTGTGGTTACTGAGCAACAACAATAGAATTTGCAAATCAGCCCATATATTACACAGTGGTAAACAAGGAAGTGGGAGGAAAATGACACCTGGCTGTTTACATATATATATATATGTGTGTGTATATATATACATACACACAAACATACACACATACATATGATATATCTATATTTATATATTTATATTATATATGTAAACCTTTCATTAACACTGTTCCCCTCTTTTCTTTGAACCTTTTTTCTTCCTTATTTTAAGGCACTGCTTTTGCATTTGGAGGCTGACCTTACATTAAATAACTGAGCAGGATGATGGGGAAGGCTCTGGGTAAATGTAACAGCTTCTTTATTTCTTTATATATTTTAATTTGATGTTGTGTATACCCTTGAGTGATTTTCTATTTGCCTAACCAATTCATGTTTTTGGCTTATACTTAGTCAATTTAGTTAATCACATTTTCTACTTCTAGGAAGATAAATTGTATTTCCATGTCAAGGAAAAGAGAAATATTTGAGCAGTGGACTGGGACCTGTTATTTTTAAAAATACTAGAGTGCTATCTGTTTGAGGCTACCTGAAAAACACATCTTGTCTCTCGTACTATGAGATCATTGCAGGCAATAGGCAGGTTATATGTGTAGATGCATAGTTCTTTTTATTTCCTTGACATAGAATGATTCCACTTCCACTGCTCAGAACACAGCCAGCTTCTTTCTCAAGATATTTGTTTTGTGTTAGCACAATTATGCCACTGCTTTTGAAAACTCTACTCTGAATTAAAGGGAGCATGAAGGGTAAGGATGAGTGCTTTAGATTCCCTAATCTAAAAAAATATAGAGCAGGGATAACATTTTTTTCTGCAGCTGAGAAACCTGAACATAATAACCATCAATTTCTCCTGCTTTTCTGTGTGCTTTGACCACCTCCTGAAGGATACATCATTTCAAGATCCACACAGTACCACTTCATCCCTTAAGATTTTTTTTTTCTCACATCGGTTTATCGTGAGAATCAGACTAGCTTAATAGTGAGTTTTAATGAGTTTCCCTCATTTTACATAAACGTGCCTGTGGACACTATTTCTGTATCTATATTCTTTGTGAAATCACAAATAAGTATGGGAACTGCTTAGCCATCTGTTAAAATTTGTTTAAAGGAAGACAGATAGATTGCAATAGAATCATAGATGATACGAAAAAGTAACAAAGACATCTGATAGCTCACTTATACACACTGAATTTCACCTGGTGTTAAAATATTAAAAAAAATGCTTTTTTTTCTGAGAGTTACTTGGTTGTCAGAGATCGTCTTTTTCTTCTGCGATTTTATAGTGCCTTGCACAGTGCATTCCTTTGTATTTCAAGTAAGCCAGTGTTGGCTACAGGACAGTGCTGTCCACCTCCACTGGGAGTTTTTCCAGCAATTCAATTGCAGCCACATAAAAACAAGCAATAAGAATATACCAAAAATCAAGGCAGACATTTCCTCTTCCTTCCTGCTTACTATGGTTTTCCTTCAATAGATTTACATCGATCAGAGGCTGAGAGATATTGCTCTTTATTCCCTATGGCATCAATTATAATTGCAGGTTACTTTCAGAGCTTTCCAGGGCCTGTTTCTGAGCTCCCCATGATCTCTACTAGTAAGATATGAGCCTTGCAATGGGTGACAAATAAAACTTCCATTGCTCACAGGTTAAGCTTAAAATAAGAAACTCCTGTACTGTCTAGCACATTTGGGAAGAAAACATAAAGTAGTTGGATAGCTGCTTCATTATCAGGTTTCAAAATCTCCCTTAAATTTATCTTTGCTATGGAGCCTGCAAAATAGGTCAAGTAGGACAAGAGTTAGTCCTCTGGGAAAACACAACATTATGGCTAACCATGCTAGCCTTGTTGTCACTTCTTTCTCTTGCCTCATCTTGGCTTGAAAGCAAAGAGAATTTTGCATTTTTTTTTGTATTTGAACAGAACTTGGAAAATTAGGATCTGAATCTGCAACTATGATTGAGTGGGATTCATCTAACCATGTATATGTTCCTATAGTGCATTTAAGGCATTAACTTAGACTTCCTTTACTCTTAGTAGAGAGAAATATACTCTCTGGGGGCTTATGAACTAAGAATGTATGTTTTATAGTCACTTCATCTTGCTAGTAATTATGAAATCCAGTAGCTCACAGGCTCACAGGTGCTGACATGAAATGAATTATGACTTCTAGGGTTAATCAGTGCAGCTCCCTCTAGGACAGGCTGCCTCTTCCTCTTGACCCTAACTTTCTCACTCTGGGTTTTTATAGGTTTTATCACTCTTTAATATGTATCAGATTCAATCAAGTGACAAATTCTAGCCTCTAAAATGTATGCATCTAAGTCTGGACTTTTCATCTAATGGTCTGAGAACCCAGGGTTTTGTGGCATGAGAGAAATTGAGAAAGTTCAGACAATTATGTCTCTGGAAGAGCCATTGCTGTCATTTAGTAATAAGTAAAATATTCCATCCCTCTTAACTTCAGACACTAAGATGGTTTAGGATTATGGATGATCTAGTGTCTTTCAGTCAAAAGGTTGCATATCAGGAGACAGAAAATCCCAAAGCATAGCTGAGTGCACAGGGGCTGAATAAACCTCTAAAGATGCCTATAGGGTCCCCCTGATAAAGGAGTGAATTCCTTTAGTCTCTTTTAGGCGGAATTCAGGCAATTTTGTTTGGTGTCTGAACTGAAGCAGGATGAATCTGGTCAATGACCCTAAACAGCTTAAATCTATTTATGCTTTATTTCAGCAAATTCTAACCTGACATAGAGAATTATATCTATGCATAATTATTCCCGCTTGCAGACTACACTTAGTTCTGGGATGTTCAGTTCACATTTCTCAAAATGTTCACCTTTCTTTATTTCTCCCCAATTATGTTAATTTCTAATAATAATAATAATGATTTTTTCCTAATAAAATCTCCTTTGGTAATAATAGTCACACCAGATGTTGCTTTATTTACTCCTTGTTTATCATGGCTTTTATTTGTGAGTTAGCACCTTCTATAGTTTGCAGATAAACATCTTTTTAGCATGATTGTTAAACCTGAGTTGCTTCAGAATTGCTCCGCACTGAGATTAAGATCAGGTCAGCATATGATCCTATCCTATCCAGAAAACAACAACAACAACAACAACAAAAAAAGATACTTCTCAAATGCATTAAATTTTTAAAGTAATTTCTGAGTTTATCATCTCCTTGCTACTAAGCATAGGAGAAAGACTTCTATCTTTTATGAAAAAACGTGACCTGTCAGGATCTTTCTTTTCCATGAGGTTTATTCCCTCCTGGAATGCTGTCCTGACAGACTTCCTTCAAGCCAAAACTACACTGCATTATTAATTGCAATTTCTAGAGGGAAAGTATGGAAGGTTCCAATGTCACTTCTTCCCAAAACATAGACAACTCAATCCTTGCCTTTGCTTCTTGGTCTCCACTGGGCCAGAAGAGCAGGGACCATTATGAAGGGAGCCAATTATAGCAAATAGTCTTATTTTAAATGCAAATCTTCTACCATCCTGAAGGAAGTAGCAGCATCTACTATGCTGAGATCCAAGAGTTCTTAGTTTGTATCCTGGTTGACAGTAAACTTTTACTCAATTTGTTTCATTATCAAATGTTATTTTTGCCTCACCTACAGTCTTTTTCTAAAAGTATATTTGTCAGGGGAAGGACAGCAAAGCACCCATGGGTCAGAGCACTGACCACACTGGGCTTCCTGCTTGCTAACGTAAAACAAATTAAAAATATGTGAGAGCGGTCTACAATTGTCTACATTTCAATATATGTTATTCAGAAATATTGTAGCATATTCACATAGAATTGCAAGGACTTAAGGAGTTTTTCATGCAATCAAATATTCAAGTGATGTTTTCATCCTCTGGAAGAGAGTGAACCTGGTGTTTTGTTTCCCATTAACAGTAGACGGATTACATTTATTTTAGGACTTGGATTTCAGCCATTCCATTACCCTGCATTTCTCTCTGGGTCTGGCTGCAGATATGTGTGCAAAATCCAAATACTTGCTGTTACATTTATAGATACTACAAAATTTGGATCATACAAAGTGATAAATACCAGGTGAAAATTAAACAAAAGCACATGTTCCTAGGGATTCTTTCTTCATTTATTATGAAATGAAATATCTCACTAGAGAGATTAACTAAGTGAAGCACATTCTTTGGGTTGAATTTCAATTGTATTTTGAGAGAAATTCCCCCCCAAAAATATTAATTTGCTGGCATGTGGATATCAAACCAACTCAGAATTGCAATGAGCACAAAGTAAAGCAGCCTAGCTGTGAGAAGCTTCCAGATCCTGGATCTATCCTGCAAAGGTGCAGCTGTAGATGAATAGTGTATGACTAATTGAAAGCTAGTAGTTTTCCTTCTCTTTTGCTAAATCATTTTAGAAAGGTGCAAATGAAATTTGTGTTGCCAGATACTGGCATGTTGCACTCCTGGGAAGTGCGCATATTCCCATTCCATAAAGATTACAGAGAGAAAGCCCTATTTGCCCAGTGCTCTTGAGTAATGTCGTACTGATCCTGATCATGGCAAAGTCTCTTGCTAGGACAGCAGGACAGAGAATCTGCAACAATATCTGTACACAGAGTAATTCCACACCTTTTTGTACATACACATAGCCCCTGGTGATAAAAGGTAAACTGCAGTGGGATCATACCCTAACCAGTTCCATGACAACACAAGTGGTATGTGAAGTCAGGTCATTTCACTCAAATTCCATTTTGGAAAATCTGACGGAGATTCTTCTGAAGGAGACAAAATAGTGTATCCAAAGTATCCATGTATTTGATTTTTCATTTTGAAATTATTGCTTTTCACTTTCCTATGTTTAATTATTTCAATGATGTATTGCAATACAAGGTAACTTTTCAAAGTCACAATCAAAACAAACAAACAGAAACTTCAGTTTTGTTGACATGAAGCATTTAAAAACAGGACAAAAAAATATATATATTTGTTCCTGGAAAACTTTCAGAAGTATTTCGGTATGGAAGAAAGGCAAATATCCAAACCCTAAAATCCTTTGCAAAATCCAGCAGCCAATGTCTACAGCTGCTGTCCTGCTGCTCAGGATTACATTCCCCTGGCCAGCAGGAGCTTGGCATCTATACCTATCACCTGGGCCTGCGCGTTAGCATTGGCAATGCCATTTATTTCCTTGGTGAGTGAAAGTAGTCATTTGCCCTCTTTCTATTTCAGCTTTCTTATTTATAAAAAGGCAATAAATGACACTGACCTTCTTTGTTAAATGTTTTGAGATGTGTAGATGAGAAGGGCATGGCATTCCTCTCCGTTCTGTCTCTCCAACAATTCTGTAACACAAATGGAATGCAGTAAAAGGGCCTCAGACAGCAGCAAGTGCTGCCAAGAGAAAATGTGGCCTCTGGTAACCGAAACTAGTGGGATAAAAAAAATCAAAACACCTTAAAACAAGAAAAGGAAGGTGATCTCAAGTTCAAAATATTTCAAGATGTCCTTGAATATTTTAAAAGGCCATAGAATCTTGTTGAAGGGTTTTCAAAGACCTAGACAACATAATAAATAATGAAATAAGTTGTCTATAATGGGAAAAAACAAAACACAAATGGGCAATTATCTAAAACATCTTTTTCAGGTAAGGTGCTACAGCCTGGGACCATTTCTCTGGAGTTCAGGGAACAAAAATTCCCAGGCCCTCTTCTTTTCACATCATACTAATCCTTGAGCTAGACAGCTGCTGGTCTTTTCATGCAGTTCATTTTATGCAGGCCATGCTGAGAGCTTGTGTAGGAAAGATCCCATAAGGATCATCAGATTGTCCTATATGCTAAGGTTTTATCTCTACCAGGTTAAGAACATCAATGGGTGCCTGCTTAATCCTGCCTCCCTGAGGAATATTAATAATTGCAATAGTAATAGTGGTTTGGGCCCAGAGAGAGACAAATTAAATATCACCTAAAGAAAGAAAGCAACATTTGCTTCCCTGTTATCATTAGCCACTGCACCATACATTGGCCCACCATGGGATGTGACCACAGGTGTGGCCCCAATATTGCATGTTCTCCTTTCATTTGCTATTTCAGGCTGAACTCTATCTGCCCCAACTTTAAATTTTGAGGACATGACAGAATCTTGGTGCCCCATTTCAGCTCTAGAGTTTTATCTTTTCCTTTGTGATTCCTGAGTTTAGTGTTATTTTTACTCCATAGCAGAAAAATGGAGTCATCTACAGCAACTATGTTCCATATCCATACAAATATTTCTATATATGCAAGAAAGTTTCTTCAGTGGAAAAAGTAACTAACTAGACTAGAAATCCAGGTGGGGCAAAAAAAGCAAAAAGAACTCTTATAATGCTGTTCCATGTGACACAAGAACCAGGAGGATCCCAATTCAATTACTAGGTATCAGACTAAAAACAAACAAAAAAGATTTTTTTTTTTCAAACATAGCAAAAATAAGTCTGAAATTCATTGCCATAGGATGCTATGAAGATTAAAAATGCAAATAGGCTTTAAAAGTATTAGGGATATTCCTGAAGAAAGGGTCCATCAGAAATTATTAAACAGGAGAGACCAGAAGCAGCTTCTGGCTCAGGAAATCAGTATATCTTCAAATATTTCATTATCTATTTTTAAAGCTATTTCTTTATCAGACACTATTGTGTGTCCTACATGACACTATTCACACTTTCGGTTTAACCCAGTACCTAAATTGTCACTCATATTTAAAGTTCACAGAAGTCTGGTTTTTTATTATTTTTTTAAAGAAAGAGAATTTCCTATAGCAGCATGATCAGCAAGATAGAAAATAAGGTTTAAAAAGACACAGGAGTTTCTCCTGATAGACAGTGGCACAGTATGCTATGTCTGTGCAGTACCTATGAATAGCCTCTTTATTTTTATAGTCACAGTAAGGTACAGTACATGTCACCTCTGAAATTTAATGAACCTGGCATTCCAGGAAATGAAAGGAAAAGAGGTGGGCTGTAAAAGTGTAGCTTTAAAGATGTCTCAGGCAATTAATCTTTTTCAATAGGGAAACAGGATTTCTTAGTTTTTAGGTTCAATAAAGTTCTATCCACACTGTTATACTATATAACATGTTGTCTTAAATACTGACAAGTCAGCATGTTAGAATAGGAGTGGTTATTTTATCTTTGGAGGGAAAAAAGACGTCTATTCCTTAGATGCTTGAGGGAGGACAACTGTTCTCCTCTGTGGATTATAGGAATTACAAGGAACAAGGATGAGTTCCTGTAGCATTTTATCTTTATAGATGTGGAAAGTGATGGATCACTTTTGTATTTACTGTTTTGTTTTATGAAGAAAAAGATATTCTCCCTCTGGTGTGCCCGACATTGGAAAAGCTATGGTCAGTTTGGGTCATACCCACTAAATAACCAACAGATAACTACCAGACAACAAATCACAATCTGTTCCCTATTTTTAAAGAATATATATATGTATTTATGCATATATACATATATAAAATATTTAAACCTATGGAGGTTTGCCAAGAGAAGAGCAGTTTCTTTTCTCTGCTTGTTCCTTTAGGAAGAGGTGTCTTAGCCTTTATCTGGAAGCAGGAATTTCACTCCGAGATTTGCCAAGCTCCAGTTTGCCTTAGGGACAGACTTTACTACCTATATTATTCAGATTCGCTCCACACAATGACATAGCTTACACTTTTTCATCCTCACTCCCACTAACCTTCAATCCTAAAATATCATCAGGAATCCATTAGAAGATTTAGAAAAATTCTATATTTTGGTTTATACCCCAAATCTGAAAGATTTCTGCCAGGAAAGCCTCAACTAATATCAGCAGAACTTCTGACATTATTTTCAGGGTGAGTCAGGCATGGAAGCACATGAACATTATAAATGGTTGTTACCTTGACAGTCAAAGCATTTCCTGGGATTTGTGATACTTTCTTCATATCTGGTTTCCCTTCTGAGATGTCTTTTGGTGGGTTGCTTTCTTATATAATTCCGGCTATATTGTTACCTCCCAATGTTTATAACATATTCCTAGAACCTTCTATGGCTTTATTATATTTCATATGCACCTTCTATTCAAAATAGGTGGCTCCATTTTTTGCCTAAGCTTATGCTCTTTATGCTCTTTGGTACACAGTCCATACATGATGTACCAACACTTCAGGATACAGATTTAGCAAATTATTTTTTTCTAGTATTCCTCTATCCTTCACAGTAGCTCCTCGTTTTAGAGGCTCCAGTGTTAGAAGTGACTTATGATGACCAACTGATTGCAAAAACCTAGAGTTAAAAAGATAGATATAAACATCAGTAATTCTGAACTGTTCAAAACAGAGCCATTCGCAATTATCTAACCATACCATAGAAACTGGAGGCCTTGTAGCTGTAGCTTACCACTTCAAATTTACCCTTTTGATCCATGTCTTCTTCCTGACAAACTTTTGGCTTCTGAGGCAAGTGCCAGTGCCAGAGATCAGCTGCCATGCAAAAAAGCAGCAAGTCACCTAGGTTTCAAAGCTGGCATTGAAGTAGCAAAACCCATAAACCAGGCCTTGGAAATGCTTCCTGTAGTGAGGGACTTTTCTGTCCTGTCACTGTCTCTGCTGTATGGTATCAGTTTCACAGATGAACACCAGAGATGTCCACTGATGTGAATCTACCAGCTGTGGTAATATAACCAAACATAAAAAGAACAAAATTTTAAGCTATTCCACTTTCTCACTAAGTACAGGTGAAAAAAAAAAAAAAAAAAAAAGATTTTTTTTTTCTTCAGTAAAGAGACTTACAGAAAGTAACAGATTACTGGAGAAAAGTAAGAGATTTACATCTCATCTGAACTCATAGTTCATCTTAAAGATTGTCATCTCTCACAGGAAGGATAGTTTCTGTGCTTCTTGCCTCTTACATTCAGCCACTGAAATTGAAAACCACTCACAGAATTGTTCCTGAATGAAGACAAATTCTGAAAGCATTGTAAGCCACAAATATCTGATAAGATTGGGAGCACTTCTGTGAACTGAGCTTCCACAGAACAGTTCTCAGAAATAATGACAGGTTAATGACCTATTTTTCTTGAAAAGGAATATTGGAGGAAGTTGAACTTTTTGTACATTCATCCAAATCAAATATAATGCATCTCTACTTGTCTTAGAGAGACTTTGCATCTAGGAAACTAGAGGAAAATTATCCACAGCTATTATTTTCCTGGGCTGAATACCTGCTGAGCATCCACATGATCATATACCAGTTGGGATACGTTATTGCTTCAGTACCTTGATTGCTATTGAGGTTACAGAGTCAATCAAACTCATTAAGCTAATTCTGTACTTCCAGATGTAAAATAGGAGAGATTTCTGCACAGCAAGGAAGGCACCTCAAAGCTCCTTTCAAGACATTGTATTCCATAGTGGTCATTTTGAGGCTATCTCAGCTAATAAAATATATTAACAATAGTCAGGAATACTGAGATGACTGTTTCACTTAGATCAAGGGTATTGTCAGAAGGAAAGTCATAAATGCGGTGAACTTTTAAGGAAGACTTTCTTTGATAAAAGCTAAAAAAATAGCAATGAGATAAAAGGGGGTAAAAAAAAAGAAATGCTTTATTCAGGATCATTCTGAAGGAAAAGAATGTCACTAAAGAGAAGTCATGACTCCTGGCTGAAGGACCATCTTTCCTTGGGGCTGCAGGTTGCCCAGTTCTCTGAAGTGAAGCATCTCTGCAATGCAGACGATAAAATGTTTCTAGTTTGAATGTTGCTATGATTATAAAAGCATTCTTTTGCTTTAGGACAGTAAACCTTCCTTCCCTATAGATAAACTGAAAATACAGTTCTGGTGCTATTGTTAGAGCTGTCTCGTCTGGCCCACCCATATTTATCCTCAAACTGTCTCATGTCCTGTGAACCTGTGGAAGAAATGTGTGCAAGTTGGATTCAGAGCATACAAAGATAGCTTTTGGTACATTTTGGAGATGATCCCTGGGCATAGGCAAATGGAATGGGTTCCTGAAGCTCCATTATCTTTGAGTGTACTTACCACATCCCATATTCCCTATGAATCCACAGAGGTTTGCCAGTGCTATGTGTGACTTAAAGAGTCTACATTTAGAGGGAGGGGAATATTGTATCTTCACAAAACTACTCAGACGCTGGTCTGAGATTGGACTAAGGGAAAGCAGTCAAAAGCTGAAGGAGCTACGTAGCCAAGTAGGTTAAATGACAGGATGAACCTGACTGCTACAGAGAACATTCACAGGCCAAAAAGGTAATACCAGCTAGTGAAAAATATGAAATATCAGAGAGAGAAAAAAAGAATCAACCGGCCCTTTTGCAAAAAGCTATTTGCTTGCATCATCTGTGTCCATAGAGAACAAGTGTGCCAGTGTTGTTGATTATCTTTTCAAGACCGAATTGGAGAGGTTTAGAGAAGAGGCACAAGAATAATTACAGTTCTGGAAAATAATCTTCTACTCAAGGACCTCAGTTTCTGTAGCTTAACCAAGAGAAGATTATGGGTTGCTTCTGTCTATTAGAACTTATGTATAGAAGGAAAGTCTGATGATAGGAAGCTCTTCAGCTTAGCAGAAAGAGATATGACAAGATTTAGTACTTAAAATGTGTAAGTTAAACAAATTCAAGCTAGAAATAAGGTCCAGAAAAAAGTGATTTCCCGTACCATGTAGGTGGATAAGTTCTTGCATGCTATTTTTAAACCAAGACAGGATTTCACATTGCATGCTAATATTTTAGGCAGTCGTTATTCAGAGATAAACTGTGTCTGTGTTATACAAAATATCATATTAGATGATGACAGACTGGTTTTAAAGTCTAGGAACCACTGACATTGATAAGGTTTTATTCCAAAAGGCAGTGGTGCAGAGTAATGGGAAAAATATAACTACTTTGGGTGTCCAGTACACGCAGCAGAGCTCTTACATGGTGCCCTATCATTGATCTAAGGAAAAGAATTTAAATTCACCCTCAGACCCAAGATGAACTGGGCATCCTTTTCACTGTGAATGGACCTAAAATGCCTGGGCATAGTGTTGCCCACGCTGTAGCCCCACATGCTGTGGCTACAGAAAGTGTCATATCTGACCAGGTACCCTTCAAAATGGAGTGGCCTTCCAGAAAACTGAGTGACCATGCCATGCTCAACTACACAGAGTCTTTAACCTGCGTTCTGGCAGGCTGATCTGAGTGGGCAGCTGCCTGCACATCCTGTCTCAACTAAGAAAAAATCATATTCCGGGCCAAGCATCAGTATTTTTTTCTTTTATCACTGTTACTGCTGGCATAAGAGGAGGCTCTGCACCTGTTTCTTAAAGCATATCCAACAACACTGCTCTGGCTCTTCTGCTCCAGCTTTCACTATACTGTACTTTGGCCAACCCTACATCTACTTAGTATGGCTCATCTCTTTTCTGGCTAGAGCTCTTTATACCTCTCCTATCTGCAAATGGACAGATAGGGCTCCTCAGCTCTTCAGCTTCCATAGAATTTGAGGATCTTCTTAACACTTATTTTATATCTTTCGTTATCCAGCTAAAAATGTGGGCCTACGGAGTTTACCTTCATCATCTCCCCCGTCTTTTTTGTCTATGCTTAACATTCCTGTGACATCCCAGTGCTTTCAGAAAGAAAATGATCTTTGATTTCAGGGTTTCCATCAAAAAAAAATCAAATCAAATCAAATCTAATCCAAAGAAGAGTCTAAATATAATCATATATTAATATGTACATTTAAATTAATAGTTATAGCTATTATATAAATTTATACTGTGCTACACTATGCTACAATATAACAACAAATCCCTCTCAGAAGGTCTTCTTGTGGGGGAAAGAATTGGGGGGAAGCAGTTGAATAAATTATAGATTAAAAGAGCAATAACAAATAGAGTGCAATGGCTGAGAGAGCATAGGAATTTGCATTTTTACAAGGATTTATTATGCTTACAGTATCTGTGTTAGTAAAAGCTGCAACTGCCTGAGTAAAACTTTTTTTTTAAGCTGACATAGCACTCAGACATTTTTCCCTCTTTTTGCTAAAGAAAGGAGAGGCTTTTTATGAATTAGTGTACTGCAGTGCTAAGTTTTATATCACCTATAAACCAGGGTAGTAAAAAAAAAGTCACATCATTTTAACCTTGAAGACGATAGGGATGTGGTGGATATGTAAAAACTTAATGCCCTCCAGCGGCTGGTTAAATGGTCAGTGTTGATGAGTGGAATTTGCATTTATCTCATGGTAGCAGTATATTTTCATTACATTTTCTTCCAGGGGGATGTCTGAAGTTTAGGCTGCATTTCCAAAGCAGTTAGGCCAAGCAACTGGTCTACCGATGAGAAGACAAGCTGATTCTAACTGGTGCTTTTTTGGTGACCTTGAAGGTCAACTGAATACTGACAATTTCTTCCATATCAGATGCTTTTTGTTGGGTTAAGGATCTTTTAACCAAGCTGATTCAGTCTGGAAAAAGAAGAATTTGTGTCCAGCAGCTGGCAAGTGTTACATTTCCCCATGAGACCCTAAGACCTTGGGTGTTCGTAAGCATGTAGTGCCTGTCTAAATAAAGTTGATATCATTGCAGTTGTAGAATGAGTATATAAGATAATAATGTCTTTGCTATGGGAATAGTTATGGCTTTTATAGTACTGCACTGCTGTGTTCCAGAAATACAATGGATAAATCATTCATTACTAAAATAAAGCTATATTCAAATAGATTTTAATGTAAAATCCCATTTCAGTCAGTGGCAATTTTGGATGAAAGGCTGAAGAGGTCTGAGTGGGCCAAAAAATCCTCTTTTTATCTGCTTGTTTTAGGTCACAGAAAATATGCTTAAAACACAGGCTCTCTGAATAGAGCAAATAAGGCAGCCTCATAAGCATGTTTTGGAAAAAAAAAAAAGCATGCAGACGTGCAGATGTTTTTACAACTGTTTTGCTCGTATGCAAACCAAAGATGATCAACTGTACTTGATCTCGTTACTTTGGATATCCATTTTTCCAGGACACCCATTTTTCTCTGATTTTTTCCATGTCATAGTATAAAATATTGTCTTGTGTTTTCTCCGTTTGATTGTAACAACTCTGACAAGTGAAGATGTTATAGTAAAAGTCCATGCTACGTGTGTGTGTAGTGTTTGCAATCCCTACAGGATAAGAGCTGCTATATACATGTAAATATAAGTCATCTTTTGAAATCAGTTTTATTTGTAATCATAGTCCTTTGTTGTTTTATCTTTAACAGAATGAGCAGCACAAATAACAATTGCCAGAATGCAATGGCACGATGAAGCCTGGTCTTTGCTGCTTCTTCATCACCCAGGCTATTTTCTTCACTTCTAAGAACTTGTTTTGAGTTCCGTCTTCAAAACTGAAAATAAAAAACCACAAAGACTCAGCTAGAATAAGCTTTCAAAAGCTGCCAATGGACATATGGCTTTGACTTGCAGTTCCAGAAATGTAATAGGCACATCTGAGTCTTACTCTCACTGGGATGGAATAGGCATATCTGAGTCTAAATCTCACTGGGAGGCAAGAAGAATGGGCCACTTTCCATTCCCAGACCTCTTGTTAATCTAGCTCTTTCTTTCCTGCTGGCTGTTTTCCATAGGCAAAAGGTTCATTATCTGCAAAAATATCTGCAAAGTTCTTTGGAATTTCATGGACCGACAAACATTTCCCCAAATAGTGTCTTTCATGTCTGGGCTTATGTTTCTAGCTTGATATTTTATGAGAGACAGGCAGATAGGTCTTCCTTTTCTCTGAAATTTCATTGCATACTATCCAATTGCCGAATAAAATTTAAGATAAACAACTCTTTCTCCAGAGAATTTGTTACATACCTACTGCTGCCTACTTTCACTAATAAAGAAAGGTAAGGTGCTAGTGCACATGAATCTATTCATTCCTGCTTCTACCAGTCATGAACTGCCATTTTTACCGAAATAATTAGCAATCATATTACTACTGTCTGAACTTGAAATTTATGTTATTTATCTTCAAGTCTCATAGATATCAATGTAGCATTCAAGCTAGTGAGAAGAACTGATGCTGCTAAAACTTGCACTATCAATCTTAGTGTTTGAAAAGTCAAGTTAAAAAGGAAGGGAACTTTAGTCTACTCAGTAGTAGGTCAAATTGTCATATAAAGTTGATGCAGTTTCTCTTTTATTTTGTGAGCTGGTTCACTGTATTTCCTGCCTTCCTGCTTTTTGGCCCATGGCTTCCTGGACACGAATCAGAGATTCTCACTGTTTGAGAGCAAAGAGCTCCTATGATCATCAGGACGATGGAAACTTGCCATTTCCATTGTGTGCCGCGAGCTTGGCAAACTGTTTTGATGACAAAAGCTATTCCCAGCATGATCTATCTTGTTATCTTTCCCCAAAGGGAAAAATCACTCTTATTAGAGGCCAAAAATGATATATGCCACTGGGATCACAGGACTTTTTTTGTTTATTATTATTATTATTATTATTATTGATGACTAAACTAGCAGTGCCAAGAGTTAAAGTGTTTCTGAAGAAAGTGATAGTCATTGTTGCTTAGTATGAAAGCTGACATCCATTTTTTGGACTATGGCTTTTATCAAAGCACAAATATTATTGCAGAACACAAGTGATATTAAATCAATCAAATCTCGTCAATGAACTTCTGGCTTTTCTTAATTTCTATACTCTTTTTAAGAAGCAAAAGGAGTGAATCCATCCTCACCTACTGCAGTCTGGAAAAAAATAGTGGGAAGAAACTAAGCCAGTTTGAAAAATATTAACAATGATATAGAAATGTCAGTAGGAGACCTGAGATACACTGCAGCTTAAAGATCCATATACTGTTTTAGAGATATCTTGCATGTTGTTCAGCACTTTATCCCAGTATCTAGTGAACTTAAGGAAAACTCAGGAAAACTTGGCTAAAAGCAAAGTTCAGTACTCACTACACTACTTAAGAGACACTGATTTAGCTTGTGAAGCAGACACTTTATTCCCTTTTAAATGTTCTATAGTTCTGGTACTAACATAAGAACACCCAGAAAGGGTCCAGTCTCCAGACAGTAGAGGAAGAGTGCAGCTAAAAGAAGGGTAAAAAAAAAAGACCAACTCTATAACAACCCTTCCCCAGGCCTATCCCCCACTCAAAGCAACTCCTGCAGCTTTGACTTTCAGCAATCTGCACATAACTACCTCTGATATTTCAACCACCCAGTCATTTTTGGTGTCTCCCCCAACTGAGACACATCTCCCCTTCATTGCTATCACTTCCTCTTAAAGTACAGCTAAAACAGTAGGAGTATTATTTTTAAAATTCCTTATGTGAACTTTGGCAACATTTATTGTGGATTGCATGTGTTTATTTCATTAGTATTAGGGAAGTCATAAATAGAATTTGTCTGAGCACAATATAGGTGTCTACATCTGAGCTAGATATTGGCAGGCACCCTTAATGAGGAACTCATCTCATCTCTCTCTTTCAGACATTAATTTTAGGATAAAAATACTCATGTTTCAGTCCTGAAGTGACCAAAGATATACAGAATGTAGATGTGTTTATTTATATACACACATTTATATGTTTAGGTAAACGTATAGGGAAAATATAGGAAACCTAAGATCAAATCCAGGTGCATGGGCTATGAATCAAAGGATAATAGTTCTTGAGTTCAGGTCACTAAAACAGAATCTATTGCTTTCTCAGAAAAAAAAAAAAAAGAAAGAAAGAAAAAATATCATTTGATATATTTTGTGTGAGATACCATTTGCTTTACTTTGTATCTAGTTTCTATTTTGGACCTAGATTGACTACATCTTCTATGTGGTGTTACCAGTGCTCTTTCAAGGGGAGAAAAAAGCTCTTCAACTTGGAACTCTTCCCTGAGCAGGCAATGGAAACTCATCTCAATGAACTTGTTCCCTAAGCACTTTGTTCAGCATAAGTCAAACTGCAGAGACAAGTTCTAGCAACTAATTGCACATTTTACAGTTGATGAGCAACATGTAAAGTAGCTCTGAGGCCTATATGGTGATCTTTGCATTCTTACAGCTCTCAGTTGTCCTTCAGTCTTTTATACAGAAATAACAGTTATATTTTCACAGAATCACAG
>VZSV01000042.1:2543925-2562194 GCA_013398735.1 Nothocercus julius
CACCATCTGCATCACAATAATATCTGGTTTCAAGAGTTAATATTGAGTGTTTGTCAGTTCTATTTGCAGTAATCCAGAAAGGAAAACACTCTTGATGCATCTAGAGAATAAATAATTAATTCTTTGTATCTTATCAGTTAAAAGTATTTCTAATTAAAAACTCCAGATTTTTTTTTTTTCCTTTTTCCTCTTTGCAGAAGCCAGTAGAGGGTAAGAGTTATGATAATGAAATGTAAAAGCCTTATCTTTGGCATTTTTTATAGCAGCAACATATATTGCTTGCTAATTGCAGCAGAATATTTTGAGAACAGTGCTTTCTTCAAGTTGTTGTTCTTTGTAGTATCCCCCAGAGAAATATAACAGAAGAAGTAGTAAATAGCGAGTTACAGTTCCAAATGAATAAGATACTTTGGCTCTTCCATAGACCTGTTAACATTAAAAGACCTAGATGCCCTTTTTCTTTTTTTTTCCCTGAACTGATATGCAGCCATCTATAGAACTTGTCTAAGACACAGTCAAAATAATTTTGTAGCTGGTGCCAGATTTTAATTTATAAAGAGATTTAAACTGCTTCCATTGCTTTTTCATATTTATACCAGCAGGCAAGTCTACAACTGAGATAGATTTTATTAAATTCATTCTGTGTTTAACAAAACAAAAAGCAACCAAAAATAACACTGAAAACCCCAGGTCTTTCAATTCCCAACATAGACAGATTTTTTTTTTTTTCTTCCAAAAAGAAATGCTTACGGAATTATGTCAAAATGTCAGGGAAATGGGATTATGACCTGACCTCCATTTATACGTGTAAGAAGTTTTGTGTTACAAAATGAAGATAGTTTAGACTGATAAAATGATAACGAATAAGCAGGGACATATTTTTCCCTCTCCTTGTTCCAGCCAGGAGATCAAGTTAGGCTTGTACAATTTTCGATGGAGTATATCTGTGGAGATATATTTCCAGGTAACGTCTGAATTTTCAGGAAGCCATACGCCTTCTGCTGGCAGCAGATGTTTCACAAAGACGCTTATGAACACGTTTTTGGTTTGCTTGCAATCTTGCAATGCAGACTCAGGCAGCTTTAAGTTACAAAATAGTGAGTGAAATAATCTTTTGTTGTTGTTGTTGTTTTTTTTTCCTGTAATACAACACACCTTCAACAAGTGAAGTCTTTGTGTTGACCTCGATAAAGCTCATATAGGAAGATGACTATTCAAATACAAGAAAATCACATGCATTCTGTTGCTTTGATTTTTTTCTGTTTTATTTCCCCTAAAAAGGAATGGGAAAAGACAGGAAGAGGAAAGGAGAAAAAGAAAAAGCATAAAAAGAAAAATGAAAAGGAAAGGAAGAAAAGGAAAAGATGCATCCTATCTGATCACACTAGTATTCATGGGGCTGTGAGTGATTTGAAATAACTTTCCCAGAGTAAAAGGAAGAACTTGATTTCTGGATTCAAGCTCTGTTACTTCTGATAGAACTACTTGTAAAAGCATCACTGTGTTTAAATCTTGCTATTTCTACAAATGATTTATTTATAACCCAAGGATCCCTCCTTATTCTAAGACAGAAGACCAGCGTATTTTTTTTTCATTTTTTTTTTTAAATGTAAGCACCAAGAATTAAGTCAAAATTTTAGTGCAACATAACACATAGCAGGAAAAGCAGCACTAGCATAGATAGAAGCATATAAAATTTTTTAATTATCAAGTATCCATTGCAATATGGTACATCATTATTGTTGTTTCTTGCTGTTATATAGCATATCTAAGGGCCAAAAGTGGAATTAAGACCTTTTTAGATAGGTGTCTAAAGATATAGCACAGGTCTATCCATCGAGGTCGAGGGAGGGGATCCTGCCCCTCTGCTCAGCTCTGGTGAGGCCGCACCTGGAGTACCGGGTGCAGTTCTGGGCTCCCCAGGACAAGGGGGACGTGGAGCTTCTAGAGAGGGTCCAGCGCAGAGCAACAAAGATGATGAAGGGACTGGAGCATCTGTCGTATGAGGAAAGACTAAGCGAGCTGGGCCTGTTTAGTCTGGAGAAGAGAAGACTGAGAGGAGATCTGATCAACATGTACAAGCACCTGAGGGGTGAATGTAGAGAGTATGGGGCCAAACTCTTCTCGGTGGTGGCCAGTGACAGGACAAGGGCTAATGGGTGCAAGTTGAAACACAGGAAGTCCCATCTCCCTATGAGGAAGAACTTCTTTGCTGTGAGGGTGCCCGAGCCCTGGAAGAGGCTGCCCAGAGAGGCTGTGGAGTCTCCTTGTCTGGAGATCTTCCAAAGGCGCCTGGCTGCCACCCTGTGCCCCGTGCTCTGAGTGTCCCTGCTTGAGCAGGGAGATTAGACTGGATGATCTCTAGAGGTCCCTTCCAACCTTAACCATCCTGTCGTTCTGTGATTCTGTGATCTTCTAAACCTGCAAAGGACAATTCATCCTATGTACTATAAGAATCTATCTTAACTATTTGTAAACTCTACTTTATTGAACTCTGGAGTTGAATAATGTTCTACACTGACTTTGCAGAGATTGCTGACAGTTTCGTAGTTAAAGTTAGGTGAGAGGAGTCTTGCCTGAAAAAATGCAGATAAATGGGCCATATTCAAATCAAATGAAATATTATGTGCCTAATTAAGCTGTAAAATCTGGTGTGGAGTTTACTATCAAAATATCAGTGAATAATTTAGACCATCTACTCTCCCTATGGAGTCAACAGAAGCTCTATAACTGGAAAGTGTATGGTAGATGCCTGTTAAGTGGTCTGAATAGGGTCCACTGTTTATATGTGTCTGCACTATATAGAAGGCCTGAAATACCGCATTAATAAAGGAATCTTAGGATGAAGAACAGAGGTTTCAGTTACAACACACACAAAAAAAGACTAAATCTAGTCTAGTGTCTCCCTCAGGATCCCACTATAGTCAATTGAATGAAACAGGATTCTCCAGAGACCATTAGAAAGCAACTGAATTAGGTGCCTGCTCTGAATTGCCCTCTCCATTAACTACAGCAGGAGCTTACAAGAGATTAGTCTCACTAGGCTGATCATAACCCTTTGAATGCTTTTTGTGCTAAACACTGGACTCAGCCTTGATCTCAGAGGGGGAGCTGTGCAATCATGCCATCATTTTGTTTCAGGTGAACAGAAATACGTGTTTTTCTGAACATTAGTAATGGAGGTGTCTGCAGTGTCCCTCACTATCCACACTCTTCTCTCACAGGAAGTCTGCATCTTGTTATGCTGCTGAATTTGTTCGGGGTATTTGTTCAGCTTCACAACCAAAATGCTCTGGGTCAAGAACATGTTGATAAATTTGTGTTTTGCAAACTAATGATAATGTTGATCTCTTGCCCTAGTGCTGCCTGGACAATATAAATTCAGCTCAAAGCCTTTCATACCCATCAATGGAAAAATGTTTTTCTCATGCTCTGACATCAGATGCACAGGAGTGTTCAGGGATGCAAACATCACTAGTGTGACCATGACAATAAAGGTGATCTTGTTTGCAAGGTTAGTTCAGGGGAAGAGACACATCAGAGTGTCTCCAACTATTCGTGAAGATGCAGCTTCCACTAATAGTTGGAGTCCCATGAATGATATATGTCATGATATAAGTTTGGGAAGAATTCCTGTATCTCTTCTCCTGTGACTCCCAAGAAGACGAACCTTCTGAAACAGAAAATAGGAATGAATGAAATGAAATGAGGAAAGAACCGATGCCCTTTGTGAAACTGAAAGTGAATCTAAATTAAGATAACTCTGCGTTTTGGACAGTATGAGTGGAATTCACTTTATCTGAATTCATGCATCTAGAATTAAAAAAAAAAAAAAACTATTTCCAGATACCCACTTGTCACTCTGTCTCCTTGCATAATCATAATCATTGGAGGAAGCAAAGGCACATTTGGGGTACACTCTGTCTGAATGATTTCATACATGGATATTAGAAGTAGATGAATTCTACCCTTAAAATGGCCCCTTGTTTCTACTTCTAAAGAAAATCTGCTGGCCTACATTAGAAGGATATATATGCATGTTGTTCTATCCAACACAGTGTATCATTTTGGAAGAATAAGATAAAACATTTTAAGCTAAGTGAAATTAAGATACTATACCTCTCAAAGAAGACTTTCAACCTGAGGTAACATGAATACTTTCATTTTTCCTCAGATTTTTACAAACCAATTAAGCTTCTTGCTTCACAACTGAAGAAGATGGCTTCTCACATAGACTGAAAAGATCTACTGTTCTACTTCAAAAGTTTTTTATTTCTGTTTCCCATATTTACTACCCGTATTTCCTAGGCATATGGCAATTCTAATGCTAGGAAAAGAATAAATTTAAAAAAAAAAAAAAGGGGGGAGAGAGAGAAGTGAATTTTTTTTAACAGAGCATAGCCTGTGACAACTGAGCTACTGATGCTATTGATTCAGGCAAAGAATTCTCTCTGCTAGACAGCTATTACATGCATTTAATGCAATGGTATTATCTCAGCAGGTATATGAGAAAAGACATGACTAACATATAATATGTTATAGCCAAAGGAGTGGAAATAGTCAATAAAGACAAGTCCTGATGCATAGAGTTTGAGGCTAACCCAAGTATCTAAATGAAGTTTCTGCCTAATACAGGCCATAGAATTATGCTCACTAACCCCTGTGATGGTTCAAGCAATTTCTCATTGACCTGAAGCCTGTCTCTCAGAAAGACTCAAAGGCTTTTCTTGGGACAGAGGTTTCAGTGATGGAGAATGCACCATATCCGTGGGCAAGTTGTCCTAGCAGCTAATTATCTTTGCTGTTAAACTTTTTGCAGGATATTTCTACTTTGATTTTGTTGCACTTAAACTTTCTGGCATTGAATTGTATCATCCTTTTGTCTGGCGGATTAAAGAGCCTGAAACTCTTAGAAGTTGTTTCTCTATTAGATAGTTATAAAACTGATCAAGTCACCTGTTAATCTCCTTTTCTCATGTTATTCTGATAGTACTAAAAGAAAAGGGGAAAGAAAAAAAGAGGAAAGGAGGTTATGTTTTGCAACTAGGTCCATTTAGATAGCTTCTGTTAAAGAAAATCAGTGTCACAATTTGTAAAACTGTAGAAGAAACATGCTCATTTGTGAATTGTAGGGTATGGTTTCCCGAAAAATTCTGTGAACATCAGATGAGCATTCTACTGTTTTTGTTGATGCCAGCTAAGTAGATACCACATGCCCTCTGCCGGGTGTAGCATTACTGCTGGTTCAGTGAAGTGCAAACCAGTCTTCCTAGGCAATGGAACAATGCAATCTGCATTGATTTTTAAAGATAAAGATAAACAGTGGGATTAATACTGTCCTTTTTTTTTTTTTTTTTTTTTCTCCTATCATAGAGGCCAAATTAAGCTTCTTTTCTAAACTATTTAAAGATTAATTTCTTTCTTTATGATTATTTCAGGTCAAAGATGTTTCTTTTCTTTTTTTTTTTTTTTTGAAATTGCACAGTAGTGAACTACCTGGCTTTTTCTGTTATTGATTAAAAAGTAATGCTTGGTTAGTAAACATCTCAGGAAAGCTGTAACACTTTCAAGTTACAGCTGTAAACATTCATCTAATAAATTAAATTAGAGGTAGTCACGACTGGGACTAGTACGCATGTATCAAGTTATCCCAGGCTATCTGTCTTTAGGAGCAGTCTTAATGGCTTGTGGTAGCAGCAATTCTGTTGTCCTTGCCCTGAATATTGGATCGTTAGAAAGCCAGGTTAATTCTGAGCCATTTTATGTCCTACTCAGCATTCCAAGTGGATCTGCTGCCAGTGCAGCCATCTGTTTCATAGGAACTTCCTGGATTTTTCAAATGGCTTGAACCGATTCAAAGAAAATGGGTTTGGGAAGAGCATAAAAGTGGTACTTATGCATCATCTAGTCATTGCTAATGATATAGCTAGTTCAGGCATCCCAGTTAAATCAGAGCATGTTCTCACATTAGTAAGAGCTACGTAATTCAAAGCCTTAGTTGTACTAGCCACTCCCTCTGTTATCAGGTCTTTCTCTAAGAAAATTAAGTATAAATTGCTAACATAGTAAAATTCTTGAGTTGGATGAAATAATGAAGATATTTTTAAAGGGTACCCAAAAGGGACTTCACTATGCCAGGACATTTCCACAAGGGGAAGAGAGGAGGGAAGTGGAGAGGAGACGAGACAAGAGGAGAAGGGAGGCACATCTAGGGACATTCAGATGTTTACATGCACTTTTCAGTCAGCTTCATCTCACCTGACTTTACATCTTTGAGACTGCTATATCAGAAGCACTACTGCTTCAGACTCCCTCTGCTTCCAGTGGAGGCAGAGAGGAGCCTAGCCCCAAACTCTCTATCATGTGCAAAAATATGAAACCGAAGCCTCCACTTGCACCTTTGCTTCACAACTGAAACATCTTTTATTCCCATCTGAAGCAATTTTAAAGTATTTTAGGTTTAAATGCACTATTTTCACTGGATTTTCATCCCTCCTTCATCAATTAGGGATCATTTACTAAAGGTGTCTGTTATGGGCTATTTCCTTGTTAGCCAATATCAGTACAACTATAAACAAGTACAACCTCTTAGTGCCAGGTTTATATGTAACCTGCATGTATCTTACATTAGTGATTATGCTGTGGAGCAAGTCAACTCTTTCCCATCATCCTTTTTTGTGACAGTGTATACAAATATGTATGGACCTACATACATACTCTACAGTTTAACTACATGCACACACATATCTGTGCCTGTGTATTCATAGAGACTTGGGTTGTATAAATATTCATGATATCAAAGCTTGTGAGAGGTCAAGATGTTCCATTATCTCATTTTCCACATGCTACAGTGAAAACAATCACTTTAAAAAAAATATATAGAAAGGTAGGGTAAATGGATAGCATGCAGAAATTCCACTCTCTCTCCTTCATTTCACAGCTGGCATCCTCAAAACCTGTTACCCAAATCCTGCAGCTCTCTGCATGACCAGGGAGGGCTGGAAAGAAACACAAGAGTAATGCAGTATTTCACAGCCCATCTGGATTAGGGCACACAGGGAAAGCAAATGCTGTTGCCGCAGGAATTTGTAGGGTATTGATGCCAGAATGAGCTACGTACGCACTCGTACACTATGTGCTTGCATTAGCGGGGCTATTGTGGAATAGTTCATAGGTTATGGTTAGATATGGCAAATTAGCTCGCACCCCACTTGCTAGTTGAAAGGAAGATTCATCCTCACTCTTAACCTGCGTAGTTTGTCCATGCAACTCCCTTTACATTTGGGCTTTGTGACAGGGAGTAGTGTTTGGCACTATAAGCTCTTACTCTTCTGATCTCTTCTCGTATAAATGATGTGAGATCGGGCAACCTCAGAAATATTAAGTCTGTTATGAAGCTTATGTATCAGTTTTTCATAAGCCACTGAACTGGATAAAGCCACTGACTGTTCATTCTTCTGTAGAATGCTGAGTTTCACTCTTCCAGAGATAATATGATTTTTTTCTCCCTGGATATCTCCAATTGACTGCCTGTGCTATAAGCACACATACTCCAAAATATCATGTAACATATCCATGATGAAAGATTTCTCCATTTGTTACCTTTGAGATGATCTCCAGCTTTGTAATATTTTTCTCCAACTCTCAGCACTATAAATGCTGTAAAATGTCATTTTTTCACCTCTGCTGCCAATAACATGCCCAGTGCAACATTTTTGGAAGAGCTTCATTTATGTAACTATGTTAATTTTTCTCTGTCATCTTCCTTTTTATGCTAAAATCCAAAAGCTTAATTCATTAAGGCTTGTAAGGGCCTCAGTTGTGCAGGCTTGCACATATTATAGAAATGTAGTGAGTTGATCTCCCGTAAAATATGAAAGGTGGAGTTTGGATGAAAAATGCTATTTAAAAAAATATTCTTTTTTTTTTTTTTTAATGAACGGATGTGTTGCATAATTTCATTCTGATGTCATTGCTGACAAAGAATAATGAGAAAACTCCTGGCACTGCCTTACCCCAATTAGTTTTTTCCCTTTGCTTTGGCCTCCCTAGGGCTAACACATCTCTATCGGTTCTAAAGATAAACTGTATCATGCAGTCTTCAATGTAGTCAGGTGCATCTTAAGACAATATTCTCTTTGAATTATTGTATGATGTATTGGAAGTGCTTTTGTGTTGACAAAAGCTTGAACTGACAGATTGCAGCTCCATCTATAGGCTCTAAACCCAGGTGGCAGTGATTCCCAGAAGCAGGCAGCACATCTGTGAGTGAAGAATCACTATATAATTGACCCATTTTTACTTCATTGCCTATCCAGGAAAGGTAACTTTGACTGACTGAAGTGCTTACTGCCTCCCACTGTTCATACTGCCCCAGTCATAGAGATACTTGGAAGTGCATTTGGACTGAGTTCCCTAAGCTGAGAACCACAGCTTAGACCCTTCTGACGTATTATGGTAAGCTAAAGTATTGCAGTATATTACTCTTCTAACCTGTACACAATGGCAGCACAGGAGTATCTCCATATGCTTATTGCATGAGTGACGTTCAGCTTCAGTCATCTCAGTTTAATGAGACAATATACTTACATTATTTCTCTACATGTCCATTGCTGACCACTGTCTGAGACAAGATGAGGATAAAAAGCTTGTCTGACCCAGTATGGCACTCTTTCAATCTCATCTCGTGAAAAGTTGCACTGAAATCCTCCAGCATATTTGCATGAAAATGGACTAGTAGGATCGGGTGCCAATTTTGTCTATTTACGATTGTTTAATTTTTGGATGCTCTAACAGCTATACTATTGTGTTAGCCTTTTAATGCTGAAAGGCTTTGAGATCTTTATTTAATGTCTTCTGTCCAATATGGAGGCTGAAAATATACAATGAAACCCTGATTCAAGTAATGAAATGGTGTTCTAAAAATAAAAATAAATCAATAAAAAGGGAAAGTAATGCATTTGTCTGATTATTTCCTTCCAGATAACAGCAGAGAAGAACATTTTCAAAACCAAAGTTTGTCTCAGCCTCAGTTCTTTTGTTACTTTTTAACCTGTTGCTATTAGTATTTGCTTTCTCTGGGAACATGCTGGACATTTCCAGAGTATTCCCCATAGGCAAAGCTGAAGTCAAATCACAGACTTCAAAGAACTAAACTAAGAGTAATGCTATTTTTGCAAGCAAACTACTAGCTCATTCCAAATAAATAGTAAATATAGTACAGTAATAGTTCATATCTTTTTTCAGCTGTAAAAGTGACCCTACAGAGGTTTTGACTGTAACTACAGACAGTAAAATCTTTGCCCCGCTCTAGCAAAGGGCATTTTTCTATTAGCTTCACTGAGAAGATGCTTCCCTTGAATTCAATATTGCTTTCATAGAAGAACTTTCCAAGGAAGGTTTTCAGCAAAAGTTAAAGCAGGAAACTTTTTCTAAAGTAACCAAGTCATGGGGTCTGTTTCGGTGTATTTCTTCTGAATTACAACTTTTAGGGGGGAGTGGAAAAGAAGGATGGAAAGGCTCCTGGCTCTTAAGGTCTTTGTTTACAAAGGACTGTGCCCAAACCGAATGCCAATAGGAGCGGAAGTAGGCAAGATGGACTTCTTGTTCAGAAGAACACCACACAAATATCTATTCTTCTAAAAATACAAAATGCTTTCTGACCAAGGTAGCATCTGTTTTAAGTTTATACTCCAGCTGGGAATTGGATATTTCTGTAATGTAATGTCAGGATTTCCAATAGCATAGATCTGAAAACAAAATCATACATCCTTATCAGACTTACTTCCATGCACAAATCCTCTTTGCATCACAGGCACAGAAAATCTGATAAATTGCAGAAGTCCTGGACCTGCCATGCATGCAGAATATCCTTTTTTTCCAGATGCTTCATTTCCCAACCTCCGGAACCTCGTGTATTCTTTACAGTCAGAGGAAAACTGAAATGTGAATAGCAGTATCACCATTTAACTCTGCAGCACTACCTATGTCCAAATTGGGACATGGCTATATTTGAACCCTAACAAGATTGCACCGTGGATAAGCTAGATCCTGCTTCCAACATCCATTGCAGGAGAACAGAAGGGATCCCGTTTACCACCTCCCCTGAAGGATCAGAATATGTGACCCTTGAAACAGAGGCTAAAACTATAAATCTGTTACCACAATAAATCTCAGAGGGAGATACAAAGCGGGGTAGATTAGTCATAGGAGATCAGGACATTTTACCCAAGCTTACTTTATTGGAGTAGCAAATAAACGCTGTTATCTGACGGTCTTATGTGTAGTGTAAGTGAAACGAATCAGTTGCTTCACACTGAGCACTCTCATAAACATTCATAGCCAACAAAACACAGCTTAAGTGAACAAGACTGTACAGTTCTCAAGAGGAGCAATGATCGTTTCTGGAAAGTATCTATGATGTGGAGACATTTTGTTGTTCACACTGTACCCAACCTCCAGGCCGATGTGACTGGCTTGATTTATAATACTTGATTCTTCAAAGTGAATCCTTTATTCACTTCATATATACAAAAGTATATATACATACTTCTGTAAACATGTTTCACAAGAAGCAAAGGAGATGGGGCCTGGATAGTATTTCATGTCCCTGTCCTCCTCTTTGCAGTAGCTCCCACTCTCTTCCTTGTCTTCAAGGTGCCTCTAACAAGCACTATCATATTTTCTCCAGTCAATACCTACTTCTTTTGATGTGCCAGACGAGCAAGTCACAGCCTGTTTTATGGGTAATCCAAAGCAGTGCATGCACACACATGGCACACACATCTGCATGTGTGGCAACCAGCTGTCAACTGGCCAGCCAGCGGCTGAGTGCCAGCACGGGAGGTAGCTGAGCCCTCCAAGCACTGTTCTCTGCCCTGGTGTAATCAGAGCCACTCTCCTCTATACGTTTACTGGTATTCACCTTATAGGAACATCATAACTTTTGAGAACAGTGATTACAAAAGTAATTTTCAGGTAACAAGTTAAGCTGATTTACTAAATGACATAGTGAATAATATAATACCTTCTCTTTTTGCATGAGTTCAATGCCCATTTTGCACCATTTTTTATTTAATAATTTATCAAAAATAATTTTTATTTTTATGAACAAAAACGCAAAACAGAAAAATAGCCTGTCACCCTCCCTCTCCTCCCCAGTGCCCTGGAGTATCCTGTGGTATTGATGGAGAACAGAGAAATGTTCTGCACTGAAGATCTGTCATTTGTAACAAATTTCTGTGCAAGACTGGAGGGGAGAAGGACAACAGGAAGAGTCTAGTGACCTTCCATCTCGGATTTTATTTTCTTTGGGCACTAAAATTGATTTCCCTTGGCTTGGCCTGTCAAGTTCCAGAACTAGGCCAGAAAGCGGAGATGAGAGCAATGAGATCCAGGGCATCCAGTGTGGCTGCCTACAGAGACTATGATAAAACAGATCTAACTGTTCTAATATTTGCATACTACAGAATAAAATCCTCTTTTTATATTGACTGGATATTATCTGCCTTTTTGAATGATATTTTGGTATTTAATGCAAGACACTTGATATCAGGATTGAGTCTTCAGACAGCTTATCCTTCTGTGCAAATATACCACTTGGACTTTTTGGTTACACTCTCTTCCAACAAGCATTTTACCTTGGCATGTAAACAATACAAACTCGCCTGCAAAATTGATGGTGAAATAACAAGAAGAACAGGTTTCATGATATTATCTTTATTCTGGCTTTACCAATAAAACAATCTTACTGAATAGTGTTCAAAAATAATTGCAATGACTTTTCAGTGCTAAAATGGAAGCAAGGAAGAGCTTTGTAATCATGGCTGAAACAGGAAATACAATAAGACCCATTTTTCCATGATCAAGGGATAAACATGATCCCATTTTCTAACAGAGAGTGGTTTTCCTTTAGCTTAATCTATTGTTGAACAAAGTGCTCTACTAAAACAGAAAATTAAAAGCAATATGGGAGGGAAAACTCGTCCTGAAATTCTTATTCTCTCCTGGACAGGAATATGGTATTGCTAAGGCAAGGTTATAATTTGTGATGTTTACAGGAGTTGTAACAAATGACCGACCATAGCTAACTGAAAAATGCTTAAATGAGTGTATTGGATCCAAAAGGCCAGATAATAAATATCTCTGGCCACCTTATTTCCACTAAGTAGGCAAAAATATTTACACATCTTTTTAACTATAGGAATGATCACTTAAAGAATAGCCCCTTTTTTTAGCAGAGCTGGATCTTTCCAAGATCTGTCTTTCTTTTTTTTTCTTTCTTTTTTTTTTTTTTTTTTTTTTTTTTTTTTTTTAACAGTCAGGAGCTCACTTTTGCCGGACAAAAATGCCTTTTACCCAAATTAGATATTAGATCCTGAACACTCTGCATTGCTAAACTTTCATATGGAGCCAATCATTTCTCCGTTAGTTCCCCACTCTGAGAGTCACTTTGATTAATTAAAATGACCTCAGGTGTACACAGAGATACCAGTGCACATAATGGGAGATGGGCAGTACTGGGGCAGTTACTGTGTGTTAGGAACTTTACTGCGTGTTAGGAACTTTTTAGGTTCGTTGAGCCACACTGCCTATGGATCTCATCTGTGAGATTGTAGTCCAGTATTTTGGACTACGCTTATTTCTGGAGGGGTTGAGAAAAATGGTTATTCTTAAGCATCCTCATAAATTCCCAGGGCTAAAACAAAAGAAGTGTGAAGGCACCATGGTAAGCAAGGACAGATATACCAAGCTGGGGGGCAATAGAGCAGTATTATGCTTTGGGTGCTAGTATTTCCCTCTGCCCTCAGATTCTTTTGCAGCAGAATGAAGCACCTGGCCTCTCATGAACATCTGTATTTGCATTCCTAATAGACCTGCAAGTCAACATAGATCATCAGACCTTTGGTAAATTGGATGTTAGGAAGATTATCACACACCTGACCTAAATGAACTAAAACCAGGCCTGTCAAGAGCCCAGTTTGAAATTATTTTCTGTAAGCAAGCAAGAGATTTCAGTATACTACTGGATACAAACATAAGGGCAGCACCTCAGACTAAATGGAAACTAGAACTTTGAAGAGAATTTTGTTTTCATCTGATTCTGGAGTATTATAGTTTGACATTGCTTCGTCTTTTTATCCTTGTAAAGGTCTTGTTTTTCCATTGTCACAGTGAAGTCTTTCCACTATTCACATTAGCGGCTTTACATGAGCCTTCGTAATTGTTTCTTATAAAATACGTTGATTTCTATCATCCTGTTTAATGATGTGCTACATTGTTTATAAGATAATGCAATGAACCCACATTGAACTCATTCTATTATCCCATAAGTAATGCAATAAACTGCTTAACAGGGCAATTAAATCAAGTGATTTCAGGTTAATGTTATTAGACAGTGCTCAAGAACATGAAACTTTTGTTTTGAGGATTGTCTTACGCTCTTAAATATTAGAAAATGTACTTTGCTAATGTTTTTGTTTGTATTCCCTAAGGTAATAATCACATTATTCATTGCTGAGAACTAGAAATATTATAACAGCTTTCCAAATAGAGGAGAGACATAGTGTAGCCTCTAGTAACCAGTGACAAAGCAATGGATTTAATAACCTTGGAGAACTCCCTGAGGTATTATGCAGCAGTATTCGAAGCTTAGAAGAAAAAGACATTTCATTATACACAGACAGTAGAAAATCAAATACATGAAAGAAACATAAAGGTTAAATACATTTTGCTGTTAAAAAAGAAATATCAAGCAGTTCAGCCTACTTATTATACCTGATTTGAATTCTTGAAAAGGGTCTTAATGAAAATTTTTTAGACAGCATTACTTTTTTTCTTAATTTAATTTTTTTTTTTTTTTGGTCCACCCCAAAATGCATTCAAATATGCAGCATCACACAGAATTTCATTAGGTACAGTTCCAGTGAAATTAAAACTCTATTGTGCATCTTGAGTCTGTGCTAATGATTACTGCTCTGCTGAGTATGTAATTTAAAGTCTCTTGTTAATAGATGAGGTGCTGAACACCAAAATCTAGCTCTTCCAAACTTCACAGTGAAACAGCTATTTTGCATACAGCCAGAGAAATCTACTTCCATATAACAACTTCTGGAATGGCCTATTAGTTGAAATTTCTCTTTCTTAAGGTTCTCAAAAAGGGTTTCCAAAAATGATTTCCAAAATTAAGAGCAGGTATAGACTTCTTACTTGAATTCAGTTTTCAGTGGATGGCTAGGTAAGACACTGATAATCAAATACATGAAAGAAACATAACAGATAAATCCACTTTGCTGTTAAAAGTAGAAAGAAAGGAAGAAAAAAAGTTTTCTGATATTCTTTTGAACTGAAAGAAATAGAAACAAATGTTGAGAAAATGGAAATCATTAAGATTGTAATTTGGAAATATTTTAAACTAAATTTGATTATATTTATTTTTCTATGTGGTAAAATACTATCTCAAAAAAGATATTTTTCTGTGACTAAAACATTACATATATATGTTTAGATTTTCATACACCATCAAACCCATTGTTTGCTGAACTAATGATAAAACAAATTTTTTAAAGAAATTCCCTCTCTTCTCTGCAGAGACAGTGGCTTCCTATCTTCATGCTGAGCTCTTTCGAAATCCCAACCTATCATGCAGAAAGGTGACATAATTTTTCACCTTTGATTGCAACATATGAGAAATTAAAATGATTCAGCACTTTTGAGAAAAAAAAAAGTATACTGCTTATTGAACACAGAGAAATTAAGAAAAAAACATTTTTTCTTTCTTTTTCTTTTTACATAATCTCAAAGATGAAATTAATGAGCAAACTTTCTCATGTATTTTATCAGCTAGACTCTCACTGCTTTTGTGTATGACTATAGCTACTTGCACTATATACCACAAACTGTATTTGTTGTGATTTGTACTTTCTTTCAGCAAGTGAATTGTTCATAGAAAATACATCATTTCTAAGAATCTGCTTTTTCATAAGTCTTTACAATGTAGTTCAAGTGAATAGTTTTCAACTTGCCCCATGGATATTTCATGGACAGCAGGAACATTTCATATTTATAAACTTTTTTATATGTTCAAGCACTGAATAGGCATTAATTAAGTACGATAGAATTTTCAAATGTGTCTAAAGAAATTAAATCCCTGACACTTCTTGAAAACCACTGGAGTAAGCAGTTAAACTCCTTGTGGGAATGTGTAGATTTCATTTACAATTATAACAAGTCCTCACTGATGGTATCTACTACTACTATTTACTATTTTAGATGCAAACTAAACTGAAATACACAGGTAAGTAAGTGCCCCAAAATCAGATTCAGTGAGAGGCACTAGTAGGACTTCAACTTGATGATTTCCCTCTAGTTGTAAGCATGAGAGCCACAACTGCTGACCAAATAATGTCTTGCCCATTAAAGGCTGGGGATAAAGGTATTTTCAAAGGCTGAGCTTAGCCAAATGGAGATACTTCACTAGACTTCTGCAGTAGCCAAAGCCAGACTTAGCTACAACAAGGGCGAACTTTTCTTGGATGCAGTGTAATTTCTGAAATTTCTAGATTTTATTTCAGAATAACAAATCTCATACCAAGAGCAACTAAAATTAAAAGAAATCTGAGATTAGACAAGTTAACAAACTGATGCAAAGCATGTTGGGTTCTTAAGAATATTTTTGTCTTGTTTTGTTTAATACTATTTTTGAACAATCAGAAAAATATTTTTTTGCCTCAATTCTACATAGTATTCCTCCTCCCCAACCTCTCCCTTTTTTTTTTTTTTTTTAAATTTCTTTAATTAATAAAAATTAAAGGCTTCTACTGGTAGGCCTTATTTTGCCCAGTTCTCTCAGACATTAAACTCAGCTAGTCATAAGGGTGACTTTATTAGTAAAGGGTATTTAAAAAATTATAGCTCCTTTATAATATATGGCCTACCTCCTTAAGAATAACATCTAAGTTACTTTTCCTCTTTTTTTTTTTTTTTTTTTTTTTTTTTTTTTTTTTTTTTTCTTTTTTGAGATGTCTGTCTCAGGCATAATTAACTAGCTCATTCTAAAATGTAATTTATATCACTCAAATGAGTCTGAATTACATTGTACTTATAGAAGCACAGCGAAATGGGAAATGCAAATGTGAATTCATGTAAGTTTTTAAAAAGTGAACATTAATTCTTCTGGGACTCTGAATTTGACAAAAGAATTATATGAATGATATATGCGCAGAAAAAGCAATGCTGATAAGGAGCCCCATCCTGATAGGTTTGGAGCATGTGAACAGCATGAGCTTGATTTTCAGTTGTTTTCTTGCTCCACTTCAACGAGGGATAAAGAGAAAAGTGGTGAAGGTGACTCTGTGCTTCCTTCTTGCTCCCTACATTGCAGGTCTTGAAGTTTCAGATGCAAATGAAAGCACCGTCTTTCCAGTTGCTCTTTCAGCCCTCTCTCTCCTCATTATTTTTATGCTTTAGGTACCAGGATTAGCTACAGACAGACTCCATGTTGCTCCTGTCCTAGTCAAACCTGGCCCTGGAAGTCAGGAGCGTGTCCTCTGGACACGCTACGGAGATGGGCAGTTGAAGACTTCTATCTCAAGAGTTCTGCAGCCAGGACTTACGACTCTATTTTTAAGGCCTCTTTATGTTATAAGAATGGCCTTTGCATAGGCTATGGTGAGGTTGAACTGAATTAAAGTCATTATGGACAAAATGACTTCAGGTTCTATTAGATCAGTATTTCCAAAGCTACTGGAGCCACTGAACAAGGCACTAAAAAGATCTCTGCTAGGATTCTGCATACAATCCTCACCCCTCCATATTCAGGAAGGACTGAAAAAGAAGAAAATTAATTAAAAAGAACCTAATTGAAAGAAGAAAACAGCTGACCTAGTTCAGCACAGTGAACTGGAAGCTGGGAGAGTTTGTTTGCTTTCCTTCCATAAATACCTCAGGAAAGGTAAGCACCAGGTAAGCAAAGGTAAGCAAAGCTCTATTTGTACCAAACAGAAGTTTTACACCCGACTGGAACTAACTTTAGACAAGAAATGTGAAGATGTGTAGTATGAAGAATTTATGAGGGCACTTCCAAAAGAAGATATAAAAGCAAAAGCTCATGCTCTGCCAGCTTGTGGGAAAGGAATATTTGACGTGGCAGCCTGTGACAAGAGGGAATGAGCAAGGATGACCAGGAGATCAGTGCTAGTCTCTTATTGCTATAGTCCCTCAAAAGAAAGAAACGAGAGTGTGAGAGTGTTATAAGGCAGGTTTCTTGCTTTTCTTTTTTTTCTTTTTTCTTTTTTCTTTTCTTTTTTTTTTTTTTGACTGGAAGACAACTAACTGTATCATTTTGGACTGTTTCCTGTTAACTCTACAAAGCATCTTGTATTTATTTGCACTGAAAGTCTAAGGATGTTTGCTATAATGTGAAATGAGAACATCTCAAAATTTTTTAGTACTGGGATTTGCATATATCATTACCATACTTCCTAATTACTTCTGGATCAATTTACATAATGAAAAATGGAATAACAGCAACTATAAAACTGTGCCTGTCACTCCTCCATAGGGACAGAGTTTGAATTATTTTGTTCTAAAGCCTGAAAGTTGAAATTTCAGAAATTGATAAATAAAGTATACGATGAAAAACTAAACAAGGTAAGAATGCAATATAGATCCTCTTCAGCGACATTCAGGATTTATACAGAGGAACATTATCATTATCAACAGTTTTAACTCTAATTTCCTGACACAAATGAAATAGAGAATGCTGTATCTCTTCAGATAAAATGTCTAATTGACTAAATAAATATCTTAATGATTTTTCAAGATGTTTTTGTTCCATTTGCTCTTGTTTTAGTACCAAGAAGAAATGTCGGAGCTGAAAAGGTTGTGAAGATTTGTACATTGTAGAGGTACTTTATTTTAGCCTCACTTAACGGCAGAAACCTTTTATTGATCACATCTTTCTTGTTCAAAGATCATCAGCCAAAACATCACACATATTCCCAGGCTTTAATAAGAGGAAATTCTTCATTTGCTGGTGTTTGGGAGAAACGATACACACAAGCAGAAATCAAAATACAAGCTATCGCTTATATAAACACGTAGATCATAGAATCATAGAATCATAGAATGCTTAAGGTTGGAAGGGACATCTAGAGATCATCCACTCCAACCCCCCTGCACACGCAGGGTCACCTACAGCACGTGGCTCAGGACTGCGTCCAAGCGGGTTTGGAAGATCTCCAGAGAAGGAGATTCCACAACCTCCCTGG
>VZSV01000042.1:2563716-2583069 GCA_013398735.1 Nothocercus julius
CGTATTTAATCCCCAAATCAACATGCTCCTGGATTCCAAAGCCAAAGTTTCCAGTGACTGAGAAGTTGTTTTTCCTCAACTCATATTCTCACACCTTCAGCCCCTTCTCCAGGATCTCCTCCGCCTTGGCACCGCGCACCGTGCAGTGCACCACGTTGTTCTCGTTCCTCCGGATGCCGAAGGACCTCACACTGTAACGCGCTTTGGAGAACATGGGCGTCTGCCCCGTGATCTGCTCCAGCACCTTGGCTGCCCACGTGAGCTGGTCGCCGGTCTTGCCCACGCAGATGTTGAGGCAGAGCTTGCAGATGCGCAGCTCCCGCATGGGGTTCTCCTTCTCGCCCTGCTCCTGAGCTGTGATGGAGGCAGGGAAAAGATATATATGTATTTTTTTCATACTTAGCACCTGAATAACTACTGCCCATTATCACCCCTCATTCATTTGCTGGATTGCAAATCACCTCTTCTTCAAAACAAAAGCATTTAACAATTTAGTTGCCTGGCCATATGGCCAGAGCCGATGACAGGCTTTTTTTTTTTTTTCCTCATTACACGGTGTTAGATACCAGATAGGAAAGAAGGAGAAAGGAGAATAGCTGGAGTAAATATTTCAGAATAATCATAATTTACTAAATTCCCCCCAAAGAGGGGAGAGGATTGTCAAAATTCAACTACTGAGAAGCATCAGGAATATTGACAGATTAAACAGCTGCACAGTGAAAAAGGTCAGTATGAAACCGGAAGCTAAGGCTAAGCAATTGCTAAAAAAATATCTCTGGTAATTGCAGCAAAAGAGTTTCCATTTATTGGTACAAAGGTATTGGGTGCGTAGTTAAAACAGCCTGGTGTTTGCCAGTAGGGAGAGCAGAGACCCAGATGCAGCTATGTTTTTACTGTCTGTTTCGTGATTTACAAGAGTTGTGTGCAAATCAGAAGCCATATTTCCTGCCCATATATAAAACATTCCTTAGCCTTCCTGTCACTCTCTTTCTTTTTGTTTTGACTCAATTCTGGTCGCAATTCCACAGTTACCCACTAACCTCATCCGACGATTATTTACAATTTTCTCTGTGTAGGTTTCTCTGGTTTCCCTGTCCTGTGGCTTTGAAAATGCTAATGTCTTGATAAAGAAAGTCTGCATGATGAAAGAATAAGAAACAGAGAGTCTCTGCACTGTCCTAAAAAATAAATAAATAAGCAAATAAGGCAGGATTAGAACACGGTTTAAATGTCGACCTGGGATCATGGATAATTTTCAGGGTGCTTCTGGCAATATTTTGGCTCATGATACTGAACACCCTTCCAGCCAACGCACAGGAGCAGTCAGGGAATAACTAACTGCTTAACTGGCGGTTTGTTTGGAGCGGCCCTGCTTTGGGAAGAGATTTGGGCTATGTGGACCTGAAGGAGTGAAAGCCATTTGGGCTGCAGTAGAGTGTCGTCCTTGGTCTCATCTGACTGTGAGTGGAGATGCAGCCAGTGCAACTAATGCAGCATCACTGCAGACCCGCAGCTTCTCCTGCCTCAGATGGATGAAAGGCACTTAGCTGATTCTATGTCTGCAGCACCTACAAAAAATAAAGCTTCTCAGTTTATAGATCTTTCTTTGTTCTTGTGTGGGTATTAATAGATTTCCTGTCAACTCACACGTGAAGGATACTGGCGACCAGAGAATGGTGAAGACAGTATTCATGGCTGATTCCATATTAAGATGTGATCTCAGAAAGTACTGGTTTGCCCCATATCCTTGTCTAGGTTTCCAAAGAAAGTAAAGTTCTATAAAAGAAAATGATATCTTATGGAGGTGCCTATCTCTGTGCTTCAATTACAGAAGCCTAGAAACTAGTTCAACCTAGTTGAACCAATGTTTATATTGCTAAAGTGAAATGACATGAATCCTATTCCATGTCAGTCTGCATGTTAGGCTAGTTCTTCACTGAATCAAAGATTCAATAGGCATAGACACATACTGACTCATGCACAGAGGAGATCCTAAGAATGAGACTTGTTAAACAAGCTGAGGATCTCCATTTCTTGAGGAGCACTGGCTACGTGCAGAAATAATGATATGAATATCAGACCACAAAAAAAATCCCTCAGAATATCTGGATCCTTCAAGATTTCTAAATGGAGAAGAGCATGTTTAGTGGAAAAAAAAGAAGAAAAAAAAAAAGTCGAGAAATTATTCTCTTGACCTCCACAGGAAAAAAAAAAAAAAAAAGAACACTCTGGTTGTCAGAGTCTCAAGGAGTGATGTTAAATTTCTTCAGTACTCCTGATTAAGGAAATCTGAAATAACATTTCTCTTATAAATTCTATAAAGTAAGTTGTATTTAAAAGAAGATATATCTTAAGTAAAGAGCTGCAGTCAGACTTTTACAGATTGTGACTGAGAAAGGTATTTCAGCAAAATAAAATGCAACAGGAAAGAAATCAGCCTATAAAAATAGATGTGAGAAGGAGAAAGAATAGAGCAGAGAACCTGAATAAACTAGTTTAAAAAGGAATAGAGATGACAGACACAGAAATCATTCTACCAATTAAAAAATAATTAGATTCTCCATGCAAAGTGGTTTGCTTCAACTGAATTTTGCTGTTTTAGTGCAAATCTTCTTGATTAACAGAAATAGCAATAATTATTACAAGTAATAGTAATAAATGTAGAAGCATATTTTTATCTGTTGTGGATTATCCTATTGTGTACACAGTAGAAAAAGAATAGCATTAAAACAATGAATCTACTGCAATAAATAAATATTTTTAACTCATGTTTTCTAATTCATGCATCTAAAACACCAGCATTTTTAAATGTAATTTAAGCCTACTTCATTGATCCAATAGCTCTACAGGAAAACTATAAATGCTTCACTGAAATCCCTTTGAGACAAGTTGAGAATAGTTCAAAGTAATTTACAAAACAGTTCTTATATTTGACCTTTCAATGCATTTCTGCTGTGTGAGAACACATTCTTTTGAAATTTCTTTTTATGTACAAATCAACAGAAGAGTCCAGAGTGCAGTCCTCACTGGTGTAAGTTACCGTGTACAGTTATCCCAGTTTACCTCAGCCAAAGAACCACCACACGGTTTGGTTTTAATTAAGAAATTTTATCTAAACCTTCAGTGCACTCTTTGGAATTCTTTTGTACAGATGAGCCAGCCTGGAGCATCATAATATGCTTTCTTGTGAAATTTTTAATACAGTGTGGTCAGGATAAAATATTGAGATAAGCTGAGTTCCTCTTAGGAGATTGAGAATTTAAATTACAATCAAAAGTGCAGAGGAGGGCAAAGAAAAATGTAACATGGGAGGAGTTGTCTATGTGGCAATCAAGTAGAGATATCTTTTCTTTTTTTTTCTGTAAATTATATTTGACCTGAAAATCAACAAGATAATACTTGCAAAGGCCATTTTTCCAACCACACAGATACTACTTATGCAGCAACTCATATAACACTATTAGGACGTGACTTAGAACAAAACATCATTCAGCAAAATAGTGACTGGGTTGTTTGATGCATTACAGAATGTTTCCCAAAATACAGCAGACTACTGAAAGTCCTTGTTCTACTACTAGGTCTTTCACAGAACACCTGGGCAAATTCAAAGTTTTTTGCCCTGTCTTGAGTGATTTAAAGGGATATGAATTACAGTAAAAAAAAAAAAAAAAAAAAAAAAAAAAAAAGCAAAGCCTGAGGACAATGTCCCCTGTTGTCATGGAGGAATGCAATGTGCTGTGAGAGTCAATGTCTTTTAAGGAAATGGAACTATCTAGAGGTTGATCCAAGATGGCGTATGTTAAAGTATATGTTAAATTGAGGTCAGAGCCCTGCTTGTTTCCCAGCCAAGTTTTTACATTCCTGACCCCAAACTTCTTCTCACCTGCCACGTTTATTCTACCTCATGGTACCAGTGGGAGATAAATCAGAGCTGTGACACGGACTAGGAAGCTGTTCCTGGTTGCCTTTTAGCTATGCCTGCCAGGGCTTGTTTTCTCAAGCAGAAGGAAAAAGGAAACTCTTTCTGCAGTTTCAGCTGCAGAAAAACACTAGTCCTTCCTTAAACACGTGGGCTGAAGAACAGCAGCAGCAAAAAACTAACAAAAATCACAGCCCGCCTCTCACAGTGAGGTGAAGGAGAATGCAGATCCATGTCCCACCAAGGCTTCTGTGCTGCTAAGCATGGCTTCTTTGCTGAATCCCTTTAGATTTGGAATCCCAGCCCTTGGAGGTGGACACAGCAGCAACAGCAGTTTGAGGACTGAAATGCCACAGAGACTGGCATCTCCCTGAAGCAGCACTACTGAATGTGTAGAGCATAGCCTACAGGGACAAAATTAAACATCATTCCAAATCAACACTCTGTTTCCACGCCACACTAGAGAGGAGGTCAGAGAAAATAAATCACATGAAAATAGGGCTAGTCAGACCACTTAATACATGATGGGTGAGTACGTAGAAATTATAATGCAAGGAAAGGGAGCCTGATTAGACAAGGAACGGATATCATAGAAGACACAAGTCACAAAATGCAAGATAACATATTCATGAGTTCTTTAAAATAAGCATTACGTGTAAGATGATCCCCTTTAATTGGCATGGTGCCAGCTCCTTTCAAGGACCCTTCAAGCCCCTATCAAAAGGTTTAATGACCCTTCTTTTTAAATAAGGTGGAATAAGAAATATGGGTACTAATTAATAGCTCATCAATGCATAGGGCTGTAGGGTGCTGAATGGGAAGCCCTCTGCAAATAGTGAAGTCTAAATCAGCCAAAAGAGGTTTACAGAGGTCAGGGATTTATTTCAGCATCCCTGTCTCAGATAGCCAATCCTTGCTTCCTGACATGCATGTTATTCCTACAGCACAAGTTTTTCTCCTTTCTTTCAGAGAACAGAGCCTGACTCACTTCCATTTCAAAATGCAGAAGTTAAAGGTGGCTACAGCATTCTTCTCTAACACAGTAGTCAGTGGTTAGGGAACTTCCTCAGGAAGCAGAAGATCTGGGTTTAATGTCAACTTCTGCCTGGGGCTGTTAAAACCATCATTCAGCAGATTACCTGACATACTGGCGAGGTCCATGCTCCAGAGACGGCTTCTGTGTTTTAGTCAGTGCAGTTACAGAGCTGAGATTAAAGCCCAGCCTCTCTCCAGCGAGTGCCTTAATCAGCAGGTTAGCGAGTCATGTCCCCATCTGAGCTCCCTCGGCATGACTTGTGGCACCCAGGGGACACCAGAAATAAGGACTCTAGGGCTCATTTGCCAGCAAGAGCTAGTAGCTGAATGGATTTTCCAGGATTAAAATTTGGAATGTATAGAGCTGAATTCTGCTTGGAAGTCTTATTTTTGCTACCTAAATTGTATTTTGAATATGACCTTTTTTAAAAAGAAGGATGACATCATTAGTCTCTGTGTTTTATTCTAACTGTCAGGAGGAGTTAATTGCAACCCATATGCTGAAGCTCACTTCTACAGAACTTAAATCTAATTATAACTCTGAAGTTCATCCCATTATCAGAGAATAAAGGCCTTACAGAGTCAATGAAAAAGGAACATGTTTTCAGCAAATCCCTTTTCCCCTGTTACTCAGAAATGGAAGGTACCTGCTATATGTATTGATTTGAGTTTTTCCTAAAGTTTCTCTAACACTGAGTGTCTTGTAGAGCATAGACATTAAAATAAAATGTGGTCTTTTGGAGTGATTGATTTGTTACCCATGAATTTTCATGTCACACTTGTGTGAATAAAACACAGCTACCACTGCTGTAAGTGTCTCAGATGACAGTAAAATACCAACAGACATTTCTTCTCCTTAAAGTTTGATGTAACCTCATGGCAAGAGCCATTAATACCATGATTTTCTCCAGTGCCTTTTCTTCGGTGACTTCAAAGCACCTTCTGCTTCTGACCAGCCCTGTGAGATAGGTAAGGAATTTATATAGGAGATTCTTCACAATTAATGAGTATATGTTGTGAAAAGCATTGAACTTGAAAGAACAGCACGAAGTTACACAGCAGTTTACAACAGGGCTTAAAAAGCCTTGGTTATCCTATTGAATTCTGTACAATTCTACTGAGAGACAATGTTTGATCCAGTCTTTGAGCCTTTCAGTGAAAGACAAGGGATTCTCAGTCCATTAAATAAATAAGAATAATGCCCCAAATTCCAATTGTGAGTTCAATGTAAGTGAAACAGTAGTAGCAATTCAGCAGTGCTCCTCAGATGCAGATGAAGGATGAATTTTTCTGAGAATTCAATTACACTGGTGCAGTTGAGGGAAGAGTATGATCTACAAATGCCTTATTATTGTTATTGATCCATAATCCAGGAAGATCATATTTTGTCTGTTAGCTTTCCCAGAGAGTTTCCAGTAAAAGTGGTGAGAAAAATTATCATTTTGCTTGCCTTTGGACCACATCTGACATAGTATCAATAAGATAAAATAAGCAAGGGGCCCTGCAGTGCTATTCTTTTCTCTGCAGATTTACTTTTTAGCATGTACATTTTCAAAACACTTTGTTTTCTGGTTCATAGCAATTCAAGTATGAAACTACAAGCAGTGACTTGTAGTTGGGAAAGTGCCTTTCCCAATAAAAGCTGCAAATTGGAATCACTTACAGTCATGAAAATGTGATTTCATTTCATTTCACCATCTTGCAACTCAAAAAGGAAGTTATACTATTAATACTTGAATAACCAGCCAAACTACAGAGACATCAACCCAAAGGAGCAGGTTTCAGAAGCTGATGCTTGACCTGAAGAATCGAGAAAATTCTAAACTTCTCTTGAAGAAAGGAAGGAACATCTGAAACCTGAAACCAGATGGGACAGAACTTTTTCTATGCATAGTGCCAATGTATAACTGAAGACCTGCTCCACTGTTTATATTCATTCATGATTTATGACTTCTCATCAATGCCCTGGTCCATAAATCTTTGTGAAAATATAATAGTATTGCAGAAAGCATGACTATGATAGCCCTACAAGGAGACAGATCATCAGGCGCTATGTATTGCTTCTGATGTTTTATGAGGAATGAGGAAGCAGTCACAATGCTCTGAATTTCTGATCACTTTTTCCTGTATAGTAATCAAAGGACCTGCTTGGACCTCTTCTCTCTTGGACTTATGATTACAGTCACAGTAATTATACTGACTTGCATCAAGTCACATAATCAAAATTCAGGCTCATTGTCTGCAGCAAATTATTTTAGTTGAAGAGAAGGAAAATTATATTACCACTTGAGATCAAATTACACATGAGGTAATGACCTTAATTTCATAGCATAGAAAGCACAGTGCTTTAGCTTGTATTGTTATTGTTTTCATTGTTAAGAGCAAAAGACAGATCAAATGAAGCCTTTCACAAATGAAAACAAAACCAGTCTGGAGTCACTTCATTCTTTTAGATAAACAAAGGAGGGAAAATAGTTTAAATTATTCAAAACATATCCACCCCCCAAAAAGCTGAATGAATAAAAAGAGATGTTTTATATTAGTACAGAAGCACCAAAGGAGTATGAACTGACCGGTAGTAATGGGCAAAATAGTTAAAGCTTTTCATATATACTCATAGGAATTCCTGTGAAAATAACCTGGGAAGTTACCATGGGCAACTTAGCAAGTGTGCTAAAACAGATTAAAATCTCCAGAGCCAAGATAGTCGAATGTACTCTATACTATTAATGAATAGTGTACTTCGGTAATACTGAACCCAGCTGTGGTCACCTAATATTAGGAAAAATCCATGTGAAATTACAAAATTCACTAAGGGGCAAAATAAAAGGCTACTTACTGAGCATAAATTGAGGTGTTGCAAAGGTTGGAATTGCTTAGCTGTGTAAGGAGGAGAGTTTTACAAGATTTTACTGGCAAAATTATGAAGGATATGGTGCACGGGGAATAGTATAGTTAAATTAATTTGGAAGTGAATTTAGAATAAAAAAGGATATACATCTATATGCAATCTGTATTCAGCAATTTGGATTTTATCATTGAAGAAGGTATTTGATTTAAATACTGTGGCAGATATTTTAAAGGGTTGGATAATTTTATGGCCTCTAATAACGGTTGTCATTATGTATGTTACCATAATGATAAGGATAATCAACTCTCATACTATGGAGCATAAAGTTATCACCTGTGGGGATCAGGGAATTGTTTTTCTGGCTATTAGGGGTCGATTATGAGTTTCCTTATTCGTTTTCGCTAGTCAGTCTAGTGAAGCACCCTCTAATCCACGTGGGTCGATTACTGAAGCTTCAAAGAAACTCCATTGGACTGCCCAGGAGTGATGCTTGGCTAGATGACCCTTATCCTACTGAAGTATAAACTCTCCTTTTGGGGATGAGGGAGGTTCCCTTATGGTAAATCAAAGCATGAATAGATCTCTATGTCACTAAAATTAATTCAGCAGAGTGACTAATCTATTTGTCTGTATGCATTTGTTTAACATATTAAATGTGCCTCATGGCCTGAATGGGGATGGGGAGCTATACGTAGACAATATTGATCCATTTTTGTTGCTCCAGGAGAATCACCTTAATTGGGCAGTACCAGTGACAGGAGAAATTTATCTTGAATCAATATCTTACTGGCAATAAGAGTTTGATGGTGGAAGAATAATTTGAACTGACAAAAGCTTAGGGCATTATTTTGATAACAAGTTTTATGGTAGTATTGCAGGAACTGCAAGGAAGTAAAGAAATGGTAGCAAAGGAAGAAGCAGTAAAAAATACTTCATTACCTCTTGCTGAACTTTTCTTAGTGCATAATAGGTTTTATATCAAAATCTTGCTTTACTTCACCTGATTCATTGTAATCTATGGTTAAGAGAATTTTGGCTTCTTCTTTCCTTGATGATTCAGGTAATGGGAAACCCATATAATTCTCAACAAAAAGTTTTTTGGACTTGTAGCAGACAATTCTTTCATTTTTAAGTTTGATAATTTGAGATAGAAAAAAAATGCTTCTCAGAAAGTAAAATTTTTGAAATACTTTGATTTAAAGAGTGGGGTGAAGTGAATTTCCAAGAAAAACAAACTGTTTTCTCACCTTCCTTTTTAATTTATCTATTTAAGCTAATTTAAATTTAATTTTAAAAAGATCAAGCATGGAAGCAGTGATAAAAGAGAAAAGTTAAAGGGAGTATATTACCACTGCTCAAAATAGAGCTGATTTCTGCATCTCAAAGAACTTAAAGGTAGACTTTACTGGTCTGAGAGATTCAGTAAGTTTTGTGTAAGTAGTCATATGGTTTGAAGTTTTAACCTAACTGAACTTAAGCTTCCAACTCTTGGCCATATCAAGCTTTAAAAATGTATGAAAAAAAGATGACAGGGCCCAATATGCAAATTTCTTTTTTGATTTAGACTTAAGAACTTCCTTTTTCTTTTTTTTTCTTCTTTTTTTTTGTTTTTTTCAAACAGAACTAACAAAGGTTAAAAATGTACGTAGCATTTGATATTCTTTGGCTCCAACTCTGCCTACTGATGAATGTGTGGAGAAAAAAAGACTGACTTTCAGAGCACCTGCAGCTTCCTCTGACTTGACATTTGAAAATCAGTCATCACTTTAATGAGATCCTAAATATGAATATGTGCTTTGCAGGTGTGATCCACACCCCTTTTACTTCCATATTAACTTACCACTACCCCTCCTCCCTTGAGGAATATTAAGTTTCTATTTCCCCTTTACTCCCTTTCTGCATTCTTGGTGATCTCAGCACTACCAAACTTAAAAAATGTCTAGGTACAGCCACCCAGGTTCACCTTCAAAAAGAGGCAAACTGTTCATTCTTCTGCTCCACTGAATTCTCTAGCAATAGAATCTTTTTGCACAATTTTTTTCTGACATTTTGTGTCTGTAGAACTGAATTCAGCTCCAGGATCACACAAGGGAGAAGAGCCCAGAATGCCGCATCTGCCCTTCCTGTACAGGCAAATGCAGTAGCCTGAAGGCCAAGACTCAGCAGGTCACACTTGGTGTGTGACTTTTCCTCCTTGTGATGAAAAGGCTATTTGAATACTGAAACAATTTCCAGGCTAGAGAGATATGATACATTTTGCCGGGAAGAGGTGTTTGCTTTGACTACATACAACTTTCTGACATCACATGTTTTCCTGCAGGTCCTGCATCATCACCACCCACTCCATGTGGATGTCTTGGATACCCTACAGATTCCCAGGCTCCGCCAGGCACCTGGCACAGAGCTTCTCAGAGAAAACAAGAATGGTTTGTGTCCTAGGTTTCACCAAGGGTTAGACTTGATACCATGTACAACTTTCTACCCATTTATGTGGTCAGTGGTCCTAGGACAGCCACTACACACACAAGGGAGACCACAACAGAGTGGTAAAAGTAATCTGCTCCTCTCAGATGCACCCGGCTAGAGGCATTACCTGCAGGATCTTAGACCCAAGGAGGAGAAGGATATGAGAGCTCTGAATAAAGATTTACTTATGGGAAATCGTATTAGCAGGATAAAGCTAACACAAAGCCAAGGTTAACTGAAACATATAATTAAACTTCACATTTGCTTTAATAAAATACAATATTGACTTTGCTCTTTAAAGTAGATTAGGTTGTTGACATTACAGCAGTACAATAAACATACCACTAAGCCTTTTACTAGCAGAACAGAAAATTAAAGCTGGTTATGACAAGCCAAATAAAATGAGTTTATTCAGGACTGTATAAATCATCAATAAGAATTGCTAATCATTCGCCTCCAAAAAGCTAGATTATTTGATCTGCAACAAAACTAGGGCTGTGTCAGCAAGTTGGATGCAAATCAAACAACATTCAGACATCTCAAAAATTCTGAAAGTATGTGCCTGGAATACAAACAAAGGACAGAAATTCAGTGAAGCCGTCTTAGCGCTGTAGAAAAATAAATTAAAGCTGTTTTCTTACATTGAGATGTGGTTATTGAAACAGGAGTCTTTCATCAGCACAGCATATTACAGCTGAAACATCACCCCCAGCATTCTGGTCTTATTTTCTAAGCACATTTTTACAAAGATTTTTCTTTGTTCGATGCATGCATTTTATAAACAGTACAAAGCTCAGCTGTTCATTTTGATGCTTTATCGTGTTGTATTACTTTTTAATACAAAGACACATGGTTGCTGGAAAGGTCTACTGTAATTTAGGGCTTGCCGGGCACAATAGCGCACTTTGATGCATATATTTTATATACAGAGTCTGATTACAATGCTTACGATCAATAAAGATATTCACTCAGGCATGGAGTGAATTTGTGAACTATTAATATTTTATTATCTGGTTCCCTAAATCATAGTCCACTCCTGCCTCAATAAAATGCATTTTCTAGATTTATTCACACCATATAAATAAGGATTAAGAGCAAAATAAAAATAACACTAAAGCAGATAATAAGAAGTTTCCAAAATAACTCCAAAAATGTAACGCAGAGATTCACATGCAGCACAAAATCATTTCTTTAGATTTATTTGAATTCAGATTTGGTCAGAGTGATTCATAATACATGACGAAAGCTGAAGGGTGCATCTATTAGCAAAAGAGGCATCTCTATTTCTTACTATGCAACAATTTATTTTTGAAGTACCCATCTTACACACCTGCTTAAAACTTTACCTATTTACGTCTGCTATTGAGCATTTGGCACTGATTTGCTGATTTTTATATAGAGATATATGGATATAGATATATGTAATTTACATATATGCACTAAAAGACAGAAAATCTTGAGGAAAACATGCTGTCCTGATGTTCTTCTTAATAAAAGTCCAGCTATTCTGAAAATGACGGAGACATGGAAGAGATAAAAGCTTCAGAGATTTTGGTTGCTGAATAAGAGCCTGTGGGTGAGGATTAACGGGCAGGCCAACACTGTCGTGGGATTGTACTACAGGCCTCCTGACCAGGAAGAGAAAGTGCATCAGGCCTTCTACAGGCAGCAAGAGGAGACAACCACACACAGTGCAAGCTGGAATCCTAATTTGCTCGTTATAATTGTAGATTTCAACCTCTGTTCCAAATACAATCCCAACGCTAAGTATAGATTTCCCTGCAGTCCAACCACCACTTTTGTGGCCATTAACATCCTGAAGATCTCTGTCTGGAGAGATGCCCATTCAGACTAGCTCTATAGCCTTATCTCTAAGTATCAGCCTTCAAGGGGCTTAGATTAGAGTTTGGGTGCTGGTGCAAAAGACTGCAAAATCAGTAGACATTCTCCTATAAATTTGATAATAGCCCAGAAAAAGTTACCCAAGTGATTTTGCTGAAGTCAATTACTCAGTTACTCAAGTAAATAAATCTCGATAAGGCCTATGATTTAGCTGTTGGCTTAAATGACAGCTCTACCCCTTGGAAATTATTACTAACAGTTTAGCCGGTTCCATATAAAGAGGGTTATTTGAAAAGAAAACCCCAGCATATCCCAGCATGAGTGAAATATATTTCTGTCTTCCATTGCTGTTGTTTTTTTAAAATGTTATTGGGTCTAAAATGGACACTGGCATCAAAACACACGTCAAAATATGTAGCGTTTTCAGCTATGTGTTACATATCATTTGGGGTTGATTTTGTTACGTATCCAGCTGTGTTTGTATTTGGGAACAATGTTTGAAATCAAGGGTCATCTCTGCAGGCAACTCTGCTGGGAGAAAATAACTGGCAGAGTAAACAGAGGACTTGAGTGAAACACCATTCACAGCTGAAAATGAATACTACAGACTGGTTAATACAGTGGGGCAGAGTGTCATTATCTGAAAATATTTAGTAATGGAACATACGACAAAGGGACTATTTTCCTTAGGAGATTGATGAGTAAAATATTTATGTTTTAAAATTAAGCTATTCTCCCACACTGTCTTTTTAGCAAAACCCACCAATGGGATGACCAGGGAGAGTGAATCTAAAAATATGAATTCTTTTACACCTTAAGCCTCTAGTTCTCTAAGAACATTCTCCAGTGAGTTGGACTGCACATCGCTGGAAAAAAAACTAGGAAGGTACCCTCTTCTTCTGGGTCTAGATTCCAGATATGCAGAAGAAAAGATTTTGGCCTCCGACAGAATTCAATTCCTTCTGCTAAGTTATATATTAAAAGTTTGCGCATAGGTCTGTATTAATTTACTGATTTCCACATAGGTCAATGTCCAGTTGGTAAAGACTTGGCAAACTCAGATCCATCCAAAAGGACAAACAGTGGGTATTTCCACTGTAACCTGCCTGTGACATGTTTATAACTAGCCCTTCTGGCTGCTCTTCATCTCTTTCTTTCCTTCCCACATGGGAAGAAAGAAAGTGTCTGCCAGAGCCCTGGCTCCAAGGCCTCGTGCCCATGAAGACCAGTGGGATGTTTGGAGTTTATTCACTGCAGCCTTGGTCCAGGAGCAAACAACTCTAGAGGTGAGAGGAGGAGAGTCATCGTCATCTTCTGTGATCAGCTGCTTCCAGGAACTACTAAACAGACAGCTGAATCTGCAAGCTGATGTCTATTGTCTGTTTGCAGGTGTATATATGACATAGGAGATCACAGGGGTTTTGATTTCCGTGTATTACACCACAAGTGAAAGTGTGTTTTTATTTTGCAGTTATAAAAACGGGCCATGCTTTGCAGCGTAAGATAGTGACAAAGGAGGCACTATTTGTCTTCACATACCTAGCATGGAAATGACTATATCTGGTCACACTCAGAGACTGTTTACTTCAGATGCCTGTCTCCTGCAGAGAACATAATTGCTGGTTTTTTGTTTGTTTTTTAAATATATATTACTGAAAGCAGATGTGGGAGAATCTAGTACATATAGCAATCTTAGACACTTGTAAAGACTGACTGAGGAATAGATTTCTGTATTGCTTCTGGTTCTCTCTTTTTTTTTTTCTTTTGATCTAATTCACTATAATTGGAATTATTCATATGCATATATTTTTCCTATCCCTTTTGGCCTTTGTGGAAAACTTGGTCCACATTGCAGTGTGAATGAGAGGCGTTCGAAGGAGTTAACCTAGGCATATATTTATACATTACAGTAAGTAAGTAATAGACCTATTTTAAGAATCTGCTGCAGAGTATGACAAATGTTACAACAAAAGTGCCTTTTTCTCATTTGATTAAAATGAATTTTTTGTTATGTTCAGAAGTAGACCCTTATACGGTAGATATCTACATTTGCTCATTTGAATCCCATTCCTTTTCCCAATGGCCTACAAAGTTTCTTTGTCCACTGGGTCAAAATGTTACATAAAAAAAAAAAAAAGTGTGAACGGTGCCTCTGATCTGTCTGCCCAGCTACTTAAAGTCATTCTTTGAAACCTAGCAATTCTACTTGAGAATCGGATCAATGGCCAACACTTCTAGCCCCAATAATAGCCAGCTTCAGGTACTTCTGGTAAATGAACATAAAGACCAAGAAGGTGACAGCTATAAAAGATGAACAAAAAAATTTCCGATCACAGCTTGACTGAATGTCACCTTGAAATTTGAAGGTTCATCTTTCTTCCAATCCCAGAGGCTTCTTAATTCATTTTAAAAAATTAATAATGTATGTGAATATTATTCCTAGACCTATAAAAGGCCAGTTCAGTTCATATTTTACCCCCAGCAAACACACAGCCCTTGTATTAGGCTACAACTATTCATTTATGGGATAATAAAATTTCATATGGAAAAGCATGTCTCTAACCAATGTCTGCTACACTGGCCACATACTAGCATGTATCAGTTTATGCAAACTCTGCAAATAACATATTACTCTCTCTGTTTTTCTGTGGATAAGGCTTAATCTGGAAAGATGTTAATCAATTTGATTCCAGCCCAGGAAATCATTTATACACAATCTTAAATCACTGATTTCCAGCCATTGTTATTGATAGTCTCTTTAAAAAAATAAGTCTGTGATAAAAACTGTGTAGCATTTATGGTCTCACACTTCTCTGCTCCTGGCTTAACTATTCTAAGGCCCCTTTTACTACCTTAATGCTTTTTAGAAGATATCCATAGATTTCCAAAGGTGTTCAGTGCCACAGGCTAAAAAGCAGTTTTAAATGAGGCAAATATTCTACCTTAGACATAATTGTATATTTGACTTGAACAGATTTTCTACTGTAAACCATTTGGAGCGTTTAGTCAACGTGTCACAATTGTCGCAATTGTCACAATTATGTATGATTTCATGCATGCTATTTTATTTGCTTATTTTTACAAGTAGAAAAGAACAATCTTCAATTCAAGGTTTCACCCTTGTCTTTCATGCCAGTATTTGAAAAAGTGTCTAAGCACTTAATGTAACATTTCTAGTATATTTTTGCTAGAGAAGAGAAAAAAATGAGATTTACACATATTTTATTATTTTATTTTATTTAACTTTTTAATTTGTGGTAGCTGGTGATTATTGTTCATGTTGTTTTTTTCTATTCATTAGCAATGTGTTGATTGAATTTTATTTATTGCTGGCTAAGGAAGAATCTGGAGGGGGTCAATTTTAGTTTATTCATTTTAATCAACCTCATTTCCTAAATGCCTAGCTCACAACTCTGAGGTGCATTAAAGAGGTCTCAACCCCTACTGTCACTGGTTCTAGACTTGTTTACTGAGCAGGGGAGAGATTTGGTGGCTACATTAAGAAAAAAAAAAAGCTCATTTTTATTCTTCTTACTCTCTCACAGATGCAGCATGGCAGAGGGAGGGGAGTGAAGAGAATAAAACAGAAAGATGTCTGAAATATTACTCAGTTTATTCAAAATACAAACATGAAATGTGGAGATTTTGAAAAGTACTCAGTGCTGGCCTAAATGTTCTTGGCTCCCACAGAAATGCCTGATAAATTGTCTGTTGACTTCAGCAACAAATAGTTTTTAAGATACCACCTCTGGTTTTTCTTTGTAATATGATAGAGTTACAGCTATTTCAGACTGTACAGAGTCTCCCCAATTCCTGGATTATTCAGAACCACTTTTTGTTATTCAAAAACCAAAAAACATGGCTAGGTCCCAAAGAAAGAGAATTTTGCTTTCTAAATTTAGAGGTGATCATGAAGTTATTGTTAATTACTTCATGAATATGAAAGTAGAACTCAGGTTTTTGGCTTCATTTTTTTTTTCCAAAAATCTGTACTGTTGTAATTATATGTCTCTTTGCAGGCAGTCTTATTGAACTGTTTCTTTCCATATCTATCTCCATGTTTCTGCCAAAGCGCTGTGCACACAGCGTTCCATGCTGTAAAGCATCTGGTTAAAATGAATCTACCTTCATTTCTCTGTACACTTATCTAATTTTTCTAGAGAACGAAACTGTATTTCATAGGGTGATTGTCTTGGAAGTGGGCAAACATAATGGAGCCAAGTAAAGCGTTTTCCATATAGAACTTAGATGCCGGCTTGCTTATGGATAACGGGTGGAAAGGTGAAAAAGAATAAGTTCCATTCCTGACAATGTTTGCATTCATAAATGTTTAGATTCAATTACTAATCTTTGTCAATACGTGTGGTATCTGAACAATAAAAACAAAATACAATTTGCTAACCTTGATAAAATGGATATCAGTTATATCTGTTCGGTGCCTGCCCAATTTATATTAAATTCAAGGGACAGAGGAAACCAGTCTTTAAATTTCTTCATGTTTTTGCATGTCTGAAAGATAGAAGCATTGCTAGAAATACAGAGGAAGCCGAATTTCACCACTTTGGATTATTACTTATATTCTGTTGTGAGAAAGGAGCATAACACAGTTACTTAGTTGCAAGGGGGTCGAAATTTCTGCTAAACAGATCTGAACTGCCCTTACGGACAAACACTAGCTTAAAAATAAGAGGAATGATTTCACTGGAATCCCTTTACAGCCGACAGAGTGCTGTGCAAAGGGCGATTTACTGCAGAAGTTTAAATTTATGTGTTCTGAATTATCTTCCTAGAGGGTTCCAGGCTTTTGGTTATGAGGAGAACGAACATCCTGAGGCTAATGTTAGTATTTTAAAGGCGCTTTTAGCTCTGTTCTGTGTAGGAAAGCATCCATTTCCATTTGGATTCACAGTCCTGAGCCTGCTGGAGTGAGGCGCCTTCTTCAGACAACACACCTGACACGCGGGACCTGCTGAGATAAGTGCAGTGGTAGCAGTGCTCGCATGGCTTGTGCAGAATAATTTGCGGAAATTAACCCAAAAGCTGACAAATAAATAGTGACCCCTGAGGACATCTACCATCATGCTTCATATTGAGGCAAATAGGCAGGCAGAAAACTCACTTGTCATGAAGGCTTCAGCACGTCCAAGGCTACTTTTAAATCAATTTAGTGCTTAACAGAGTCATGCAGCATCAAATCCTTTATGGACCTTCTCTTTCTAAAGCAGTCTCAGTGTAATTTCACTAGGGGGGCAAATTTTAACAACTTATTTCAGCAGAAAAATTATGACTAATCTAAGACGAAATTCTAGGAAAAACAAAACACAGTACAGTTTATAAATGTACGAACAAGTCAGTAAATTCTACAGGAGGGTTTATCTCACCTAGTTGCCTGCTTTAAAACTTCACAAATTCCTTGCTCTCATATGGACCCTATTTTACATGAACCAATAACAATGATCTAATGTTCAACTTGATCCTACTGCTCCTGATCCCACCTAAGACGAGAACTTAAAAGTAGAAAGATGTAAGAACTGAAATAATTTAGGCCCATATTTTTAAACAAAGACCTTTTAAATTGACCGGTTTATGCATATCTGTATGCCTAAAGACTTTCTAAAGTGTGACATTTTGGGAATTTTTACCTCAAGTACCTCAGCTTTTAACTCAAGGATCTGAAATATGGGAGCCATTTCTAGATGTAATTTAAAATTTATTCTGGCCAGTGTTTGATTTCAGCTTAAACCTCTGCTTGACACTTCCTATATCTTTTGAGATATTTCCTGCCTTACAACCCTTATTGCAAATAGATTCAGTTAAGCATCTCAGTTCCAATAACTTTCCTTCAAGTAAGGGTCATTTGAGGGATTTTTGCTGTTCCTAAATGTGCAGACTCCCTTCACTTTTATCTGCTGATCTCTGGAAATATCCTACAGAAAAAGTGCTTCAAAATAACACTGGCTTCTGGTTTTGTTCACATTAACCCAGCTGTCTTGCACTTAAAAAGTAAAAACAAGTATGGGCTGACAAAGTGTATTTCTTTCTCTCATGCTAAGATTCCTAACTTATACAACTTAGCCAATCCCATTTTGTGCTGTAGGACTACCTAAGGCATTAAGTCACCCAGAAATCATCCCAGGAAGTTAGCCAGGAAGACAAAAATGGTCTCTGTAGTCCTGAATGAAACCTTTGGTAGCTATTGAAGCATCTGTAGCTGCAGAATGCCATAAAATTCCACCAAGGAAGTTCACGGACAGGCCAGCACGCTACAGTAGGCACCAAAAAGTATTTCTGGTCTTTTCTGATAACTGTCATTTAAGACTTCAAAAAACATCACCATGACAGCACTGGATTAAATGTCCTTCCCAGATTTCCTGCAGAATTTTCTCATATTCTGTCTATTCATCCTGTTTCGTAACCAGTTCCAGACATCATCTGAAATTGTTTTAATTGAACTTTTCTTAAGGAGCCAGTAGAAATTGTTAAAGCCAGGCAATAATGAACCCTTTTGGTGAAAATCTGCTCAATATCCTGCAAGGGTAGCATTAGAATGATCAATGAACTGTGCATTCAGATTTAATAACTGGCTCCTGTAAGAAATGAAAATTATGGCCCCCTCTACAATGATTCATTTATCTCATTAATTTCATTAAAAAAAAATAGAAGAGTTAGATTTTCAGATACACTGGCTCATTTTCTCTCCCTTGTTGATGTAAAAAGGAGGACGGAATCATCTCCGCTCTTGGAGAGGACAGGCCATATTGAAGAATTTTGAAAGCCGCAGCTCTTGCCTAATACTTAGCATCTTTCATTAAGCAGAAGTCTCTTTTTAACTGATTTTCTCAAAGACAGTCTGATAAATTGACATCACAGCATGCTGTTCTGGTTATCCCTTGTTAGGACAAAATAAGTACAAAAAAAATTTAAAAAATAATAATAATAAAAAAAAAACTTTAAAAGGGTGATGATATGACTAAAAAGATTTTAAAAACAGTATTGTGCAGGTGACTAGGTGATTTTTTGTTGCCGTTTTCTAGAATATAGGAAGAGAGCCAAAGAAGCAGTGAGACAACAGTTTAAACTAAATGCTTTCTTTTTGCTTATAGGGCGCAGTCAAACTCACTGAATGAGTCAAACTCACTCAAGAAAAAGGTTTAATATGTCTTAGAAGAATTTGTCTGTTCACTTTCTTCCTCTTTTACTTTGTTTTTCCCAAGACATACTCAACCTTTTTCTTTCTTTT
>VZSV01000042.1:2583154-2600459 GCA_013398735.1 Nothocercus julius
ATCAGGATTGGTAGACTTTACTGCAGAAGGAGGATCCTCTACATACCATGTTTTCTGCTCTTTTTCTTTTCCTGTCTTTTAGTATCCAGGAAAAACAAACAAACAAACAACAACAAAAAACAACTATATGTACTAAATATATATATAACATGTGTATATATATATATATGATAGCAAATGCTTTATATGCTCATAACACATGAAAATTTTTGATTCCTTTGCTTACAAAAGTCTTCCTTTTGTAAGAAAGTCACACACAACTGTCACAACTGTCAGTGTATAGATGGAGAAAAACAGGAGAATTGCTTTAAAATAGCTTTGAATACATTTCTGAGAAGGAAGAACAAGAGCTTTCTCATAAGCAAAGATAAACTTTAGTGACTTGTAGATCAGTGTCTGCATCATTTAAAATGTGCATTTGCTTATAACAAGTATCTGCCTTGAAATTTGGCTCATGAATTCTTCTTTAGATTTCCTATGCACTCTCTTTGAAGTTTTCCAGGCCATCAAAAATCTCAGCAATTTATTTTGATTTTCTCATAGACTGTCAGAAATTAGTGAAAATATGAGCAGATATTTTAAGACATTCTTCTGAGGTAGTCAGAGTTGGCTTTCCATGTTGCTTATTTTCCACTTTTTGGGAAGGAAAGGCTCCTTGCTGGGGAGGTTATTGCTTGCCAGGGGCACACATAGGCTGACAAGGGGGGTTACAGAGAATGCGAATCTGTGGAAAGGAGCTGCTCTAATGTTTTGCAGCTTGAGCTGAAGAGGAATATGATCAAAATTCGAAGTTCTCCATTTAACCTCAGTCAAGACAGTGTCAAATAAATCAAAAATTGTTAGAACTCTTGCACCCATTGACAGAGTATGTAGTGTCTACACAAGCCTGGAAAAAAAAAACAAAACAAAAAAAAAAAACTTGTTTCTGTTGTTTTTAGGTATTTGAGCTTCTAATATTTTTTATAATTATACAGTCAGGGAGTTTATTTCTTTTCCCAGTGTTTGTGAGCCTAATTAAGCCTCACATTTATTATTAACACAGCATCCTATTTTGCATGGGGGTTACAACCTCCTGAGGATCTGCTCTGTTCTGCTGCGACACCCGAAGCCTCTAGGCTGGCTAATTACAGAGGCTTGCCTGTGCTCCATTAGGATACTGCCCTCTTTAATCCCCTCTTGCTTTTACAGGCTGGGAATGGTTTCTTTCCCTGCTATTTGAAGTTCAAATTAAGTCTCATGTTTATTAGTAAGACTATCATCTCATCAGAGAAACACAAGCCCTCTGAGCAAGATCACAGAGTGCTCTGCACAGTGGAAGCTATCAAGGGATTCCCCACGACATGGAAGGGGTCAGGTCAGCAGCAGCAGAAATGGAGGTAGTTTTATAGTAAACAAACAAAAAGCATATCTGAAAATAATATCCAAAAGTCACAAAAGAAGTCTGAAACTTAGAGAGGTGCTGTCACCTTTGATAAGAGTGCCAAAGAAACTGGGAAGGTCTGAGACTAGGCACTTAGGAACATGATGCAGTAGGCAGGGTGGCAATGGGTTTACAATTGGACTTGATGATCTTGAAGGTCCTTTCCAACCGTAATGATTCTATGATTCTGTATCTCTAAACTAAATGATCATGACTTTGCGGTTTGTGCATCATAGTAGAAGGGGAAAGGGACACTAGGGTGAATAGCAATGACTATAAAGCTAGTAGGAGAGAATGGTTTTCGTCCTGTCTTCCTCTTGTGCTAGGGAAAGTATCACCCTTTCTCACCACTGTGACTGCTGTCACAGGCTGACCCAGACCCTAAGGACATGTCACTGCAGTGTGCACCCATTACCAGAGCTGTTCTAGCAGCCAGACCTTTATATATAACTTCTGCTCACACAGGAGTCCATTCACCCATTATGATTTTTAAGCAAGACTAATATAAAAAAGGCTGAAAGGAGCAGTACTCTGAAGCAGTGAGCATGAGCTTGTACTGGTGACCTGAGCTCTGTTGCTGCTTCACCACAGGTTCGCTTCATCATCATACATAGGTTTATGCTGGTGGTTTCTTATCCAAACTTTACATGCTGCTTTTCTGTCTACTGTCTTTGTCCTGAATCTTCATCTTATTCTAATCAAATTCATATTGCTGCTCACTCCATACCTACCTCTGATATGCAACTGACTCCGTATCTGCTCACTGCTCGAAGATTTCTGTTAATGAGACATGACTGCAAAAATAGCACAATTTCTGTGAAGAATCTTCTCCTTGCAGGTATCAAGAGTTCTTTTTTTTTTTTTTTAAACGATGAGAGTATCATCCTCAGCCCTGTGAACAGCTGCTAGCTTTGCAGTCTGGATTCATTTATTTGTAATGAAACTGGAACAAATGCAGAAAAAAGTCTTCAGCCCGAATGAAAAGACAACATGAAACAGGCTGCAGTTGTCTGCTGTATGGGCTGGCAGAGTTTCAGACAAAGTCATGATGGCACCCAAACTGAATCGCTTCAATTTGCAGTGAAGATAAGGGTCTTAGAAGCAGAGGACAAAGGTAGGGTGACCAGTGAGGCTGTGGAAAAGAAAATACCCGTGTCGGATGCAGACACAACACTCAGCTCTCTCTGTCACCTCTTAAGGGATTAGATAACCAGCCTCTAGCCCAGTGTTATAAGTCTAGCAGCAGGGAGTTTTAATTAGATCTGTTGGGTCTGAGGAACAGCTTTATGCCTGTGAAGTAAAGCAGGTGTAGTTCATGCAGCATGTGAACGAATAGTGACCTGCCTGTCACAGGATGGGAGTCTGCCTTGAGCAGAATGCAAGCCTGAAAGGCTTCTGAATACTGCTGAACAAAAGAGCACCTAAATGAAGTACAATAGAAAATGAGATAAATACATCAGTGATTTAACAGAGGTAGGCTGTACCAGACTAATGCGATAGCTCTCCTTGATAAGCTAACTGATCTTCCAGACAAAGAAATGCAGGAGATCTAATCTACCTGGAGTTCAGTAAAGCATTTAATATGGTGCCACATGGGATGCTATTAATTAAGCTAGATGAAATGGGAATTAGTGGAAGAACTAGAAGGTGGGAAGTAGCTGGGTAAAAGAAACAACATAATAGATTGTTTCAAGCAGAAATTAGTAGTGTGGAGAGAGGCTACCTATGGACTCCTATAGATACCAGTTTTAGAACTGGTTATATCAGTGAAATTGTTGATGTAACAAAACAGGTTAACACAGCATTTGTCTATATCATCTTTGTGCAGAAAAATATGAGCTTGCACTGCCCTCGTTTTAAGCTGATATCAAGATGTCAGCCAGATCCAATCCAAGGCTATAGAACAACTTAACTCTAATATCATAAGCTCTGATAAGCTCTGATATGATAAATGAGGGAATGAGAGACTCGTATTCACGAGCTGAACCCCAAAGCTTTTGAAAAGGATCTGGCTTACATCCTGTGGGGCTAGAGTGGAGGTAAACCAAGTCCACAAAAGATTACATAGATGTGCCACAAGAATAATCAAGGTATAACACAGAAAGAAAACAGTGACCTGTAGACTGGAGTAACAGAAACAGGGTGCAAGGAACTTGAAATCCAGAAACATTATTGTCTCTTAGAAACTGGAAGTTCTTAATGGAAAATAAGAAGTAGATAAACCTGGATTCATTATTTGATTACAGGATGAAAATGAGATACAAATGTGATGCAGTGATGAAGATACCCACCTAAAATATTTCAAATAGAGCTTATTGTGCAAAGCTCTAACAAGACTGTACTACATACTATGCGGAATTACATTCACAGGAGGTCAAGAAAACTGAGCACAGAATGCATCAGGGAGAAACGAGAAACTCTTGGGAAACTTTCTTCTTGGGGAAGCTTTTTTTGTGGCTTAACCACATGTGTAGCCCTGTCCTTATTCCTCATTTCTTTAGCATAAATGCTGTTAACTCTGTATTCGGTCTTATGGGCAGAGCTTTACCTCCTTCCAGCTGAGGTTGGTGCCTGACAACATAAGCATTTCCCCTTTGTTTCAGGAAAAAAGTCACAAGAGTTAGTTTAAGCTATCTCAATGAAAGAGAAAGGTTTGCACAATCAGAAACTGATCTCAGCTGGGAGGAGGTTAATGTCTCCCATTTGGTAATTTAAAAATCTTTTCCTTACTGTTTTTCAGCCGTTAGCTATTGCCTCCCAATTGCTTGTGCCTGACTGTGTACTAATTGGACCCAACAAGCATTGATAAGAAGGGTCAAGGAGACAAAGCCTTGGCTTGGGTCCTGGTTCATGATGCAGGAAAGTCCTGCTTGTTCTGCTTAGCACCTGGATAATGAAATTCTTATTTAAGGCAGAGGATAAGGTTAACACAAGAACAAACTGGTTTAACCTGGCCAGAAATACATTTTGCCTGGAATTCCTTTAAACTGCTTTTCATGATCACAGTAGTGGGATTCTGGAAAATCCATTTATAGAAGGGCTTGTATGATACCCTTTCTAGTCAATACCAGAGAGCAGGCTCAGCAGTGGTAGGCATCCCTTCAAGCTCTTTGTTCTTACCTTGAGAGAATTACAGAGAAAATTCTGTAATAATCTATAGTTTAGATCATAATACATGAGTCAGAAAAAAAATACAAACACAGCTTGACTTTTGGTTCCCAGGTGGATCTTGCAGATTTGGCATTTAGAGCAACCATCTGATCTCATTAGATGTGGAAGCCATCAAGAGATGGTAAACATGGAGTCCCATAGTGCCATTTTTGCAGTCACAATTTAGAGCTGAACAGCATTTAATGCCAAGCTGAATAAAATGCTGCCATTTGATTTACTGGCATTCTCGTGCATTGACTTCAGGAAATGTGTGAGGCTGGTACACACTCCCTCCAATCAAGGGAGTCATGCAGAACTATTGTTAACACACTGGTAAGTGCAATGGCTCAGGGGGTGATTCAGAGAAGGGAGTTTAGAACAGATCATGGGCTTAAGGCTCAGCTGTGCAGCAGCCAGTGGCATGACGACATTGTGTAGATGTACAGTTTCCATAAAGCACTTGGAGCATGTGATCTGCTCAGCAAACTCATATAATAACATATAGATGTTTAGCCAGCTTCTTTCTGCCTGCCAGGTGGGTTTGTCCATAGCTTCTGATTTCTGCAAAACAATCTGTTTTTATGCATGTGTTTTCTCTTAAGAATATGGCTTCAAGAAGCAGTCACTTTTTACTTGAAGTTTCAAAAGTACAAAATGTTGATGCAAAACAGCTTTCAAGAACTCACACATCAATATAAATATAAACACGGCAAAGGTGAATGGAGGGGATTTACTATACCATTTTTATTTGTATTTAATAAATACTGCTCATTAAAGATAATGTTCACATTACTTGAATAATATAAGTGATTGAATGAGATAATGAAATAAAAGGGACTGTTAACGATGACCACAGTAAAGTTTTACTTTAGTAGTACTCCTGCTGAATGTATTGAACGAGGGAATAGCTGTTGTGTATACCCTTAGAAATCAGAGAGAGGTACTAGCTTTTGAACTGTGTCAGAACCAGAGGATATATAGTGTAGTTGATGCCTTCTGTACTTCTTGCTGGGTGATGGAGACTTATTTAGAAGACAAGTGCCACTGATTTTTTTTTAAGTCTTTTCATTCATTTCAGTGAGCACTGAGTAAGGCTGCTAAAATAAATGGATGTCAGCAGACATATAAATGATGAGCTAACGAGCCCTTTGTGTCTCATCGAACTGAAGTGCCTTTTACCATTTCAACAACTGACAGTGGACCCAGGAGAAGAGCTGCGTGAAAAGATACAACATTCAGGGTAACCAGTGGATTAAAAAAAAAATCTATTTTGGGCTCATTCTTCGAGATGAACCTTGTAGTAAACAAGCTTAATATATTTGTATATCCACACATGCACATGAACTCACATGTAAATAAATATATATGTACATATAAATATATAACATTATGTACATATAAATATATAACATTGTTTAGAAACTAGAGATTGTTTTATCAGGTCAGATCTAACTTTATATTTTAAGACCTAACTGGATCATCAGATCATCCGTTTTGGCTTTCAGCATATGAAATAGGTCTTTCAACCTATTCCCCTTAATTGAGTCCAGTTATACAGATATACCAAAACAGTAATAAAGATGTAATACAGGAAAAGGACAATACTGTTTGTGTATCAATCAGAAAGTAGTTTAGCCAATATCAGTAGCATATAAAAACTTTATCGGTAGTTTTAAAATTTGAGTTGACATATTTTCATTCATCTTCTTCATTCTCTCTGTCATAAGATAAGAGGTTTCCTTTTACTGGGTAATTTGGACCTACAAAAGAGCTGGAGAACATCTGATAAATGCCAGGGATAACCCCCTGTAGACCAAATGGCTGGAACCACACCAGATGTTGTGTTGTGGGAGAGTAATCCAAGGAATGGAACAACTAAAAGTCGCTTTGAAAGGTATTGACATATGTTCTTGGGAACAGAAAGGAGAACCTAGGAGACAAACAGGAAGCGTGAAGGGGTGTGCTGAGTGCTTCCTTTAACTGAAGGATATAAAGAAGGTTGAGAAACAATATATGGGATAACAGCAAAGCTATGTGGAATCTGGGGGACAGCTTGTAGGATGGATGAGTTTGGAAGGACTTTGAGACTGAATGAAAATTTAGGTGGACGTTGCAACGCATTATTGCCAAAAAGGCTGTTTGATTGTGGTAAATAGCCGGAAGATTTTGAGCAATATCTTATCCTATGGAAGTTAATCACACTGCTAAGCAGAGTGTCACATAGAAACAGTGCTTATATTCATGGTTGAATGTGAGATGGAAGTTTGTCTGAAATGGTGCACAGCCACCCTAGGTAATTTCTCATTCTGTTGCTTAATTATATACCAAAAATGTCAGTCACACTTCATGTCACCTATAATTACCTGTAACCCAAGGGCAAGAATCCAAAATAAATTTAAAAGTTTCTGTACTTTAAATATACTTCAGGATAGGATACATCTGATTGCCAAGTGGAGAGAAAATAGTGCCTATTCTGGAGCATTCTTACTGTATATCTTAACAAAAGATCTGCATCAGCGTAAAATTTTGCCCTTGTCTGTCTGTTGGATCTTCTCTGTCCTTTTTGCCTGCACAGGATGAAAGGAATTCTTCTTGAGGCAGTGGCAAATCTCCGATCACAAAAATGACAGAATACTAGAAATTCAATTCATTGTGTGATACAGAAATGGAACTTTTGCTGTAAATTTCAGTAAAAATGAATATATTAGAAACTGTGGTTATCAGCAGGCTGTTTATGACCAGAAATATTTTCTTATAACTTAGTGCTCCCTATATCTTTAGATTAGATACTTGTAAAATAGGTCATTATGTGTAATAAAAAGCATTTAATGAAACTTTCATCCGGAGGACAGTGAATTCAACAGACTTAGCTTTGACACTGACAAATGTCTCACAAGAGATGATTTGCATGGAAATCATTGGGGTCTCATTTTAGTTCCTGTAACAAACCAGAACAGTGATTTTATCATTTCAAAGTCATTTATATTAGCCTGGAGCAACATGACACAATGGCAATGCTTAGGAATGTAGCAGTACATCATCTGCATAAGTAGCATAACTTTCACTGCTGTGATAATCATTCTCAGAGCCTATATCATATATATAACCCTTTTTCAATAGGAAAAAAAAAAGATCTAATTGGTCTATTACTTCCCAGAAAGAGTTATTACCATGTACCACATGATAATTTAGGTGGAAAAAATGGATGCATACTGAAAAGCATAGCTCACCAATTGGTTCATCCTTTTGCCTACATTTTAGTAGGCAAGAATTTTCTACTGCTGGTTTCCACAGTTGCATGCAATATCCAACTAAGAGGCAGATACAATGCACTAACAAATTAATGGCAGGTAATTCTCTTCACTGTAGGAAAAAATATTCTGTAGGGTCTCACTAATATTCTAAACTGAAAACGTTGTGTGACTTGGAAGAACTCTGGATACACATTTTAATTGAAAACTGTTGTAGGATAGCCAAACACTGACTTAGCTAGAAACAGTAGCAAACAAACCAAAAGGACATAAAGGAAAATCGATTCTAATATATGCCCCAAAACTGTAAAGATCAATACATACACTGTGATGTTAACACCATAGGGTTAGATATATTAGCCATCTAGACATCTTAAAAAAAAAAAAGTTTACAAATACTTAGCCCGTTACAAGTATTCATGCTTTGAGTTCCTCCTTGAAAAATTCTATTACAGTAATTATTATTTACTTAAAAACATATCCCAAAGAAGGGGTACGTTTCTTATATAAATCTCTCCAATCTGCCACAAAAAAAGAAATGAATCTAGGTTTTAAAACCATGACAAAACATTATCAGAATGCTGTTTTCAACATTTAGAAGAGATTTTCAAAGTTATTTGAGGGCCTTAATTTCATAATTCCATGGCAGCCAGGAGCTTCCTGGTGTACTTCAGTCTCTGTGGTCTCTCTAAGTCTTTCTAGGTCTTACTTCCTGGAGTGGGACAGATAGAGATCTTCCCAGAAAAACCTGATGGTTGATTAGAGAAAACTCCAGAAGGCAACGCTAGTAGGACTGAGCTATAACTCACCCTGAATAACCCAGCAACACATACATGGCCAGGTTTGCCCACACTCAAGACAAACTCTGCGTGAAGGAGATGGGTAAGTCAAAGTAACAGGGATCAGGAGGGAGCGCTATGTCAGCAGCGCTATCAGGGGAATGTTCCCCATCTATCCATGTGTGTAATTTGCTTGGCTCCAGCTATCAGTCATTTTTCATATGCACTGCTCCACAGTATTTACTTGGAATGGATTCCTGCTTTTAGAGCCTCTTATCATCAGTCACAGCCTCTGCATGCTGACTTTAGAACTTTTTTAAGATTTCCATCCTCTGCTGATTTTTATTAGGAATTGGACCTTTGTTTGGTGTACCACAAACTCATCATTACAGCTTTTCTTAAGTATTTTCTTAAAGAAATATTTTGTTTATTGACACCCCAGTCGTGCTTTTATCAAGTGTGCAGCATACAGGTAAACACATCAGGAAACCAAATCATGCATTTTTTTTAAAAAAATCATGCTTTTTGCTCAGCTGAGATATAGAAAGAAACTGGCACCGTGTGAATCATTGACTCTGAAAGGGTGTGACAGCTGATCCTCAGACCCACAACAGCCCCTGGAACATAGCTTGAGAGTTTGTATGTTCAAATATTAATACTATTTACATTATTATATAAAATAATGTGTTATTCAGCAGTTGCAAGAACTTTCAGTGATATGTTGCAATGTTCACTGAGGTCAAGATGTTTGGAAGCCAAATGGCTTTGCGCTGGAATAAAACTCAAATTTGGACAGTTAATTATATTCCTATAATTCTGCAGTGTTTGCCCCGAGTGCCCATGCAATGACGTACAGTATTTCTGTTAAAGAGGTTTCATTTTGCCAGAATGATGGATGTTCAGGCTGCTGAATATTTTGCTTAAGATAAGATTTACTTTCTCTGTCCTTTTCCAGTTCCCCACAATTTGCCTCCTGCTGACGAATGATCTTTGCCTAGAAAAGGTATTTTCCCCAAGTGTGAAATTGATTCCCGCTGACAACAGAGTGTGTCAATCATTTCCCACTTTTGTCATCTTCAAAGACTCCTCTTTTCCTTATTTAAATCGTATTTTCATAATTGCAAATTGCTTTCAGATGACTTAATGAATTCCTATACTTTATTAAAGGCTGAAAGCAGATGGAATACTGTAGCTTTCAGATTAAATGCATTTTTATAAAGAAGTTTTAGCAAAAGCTTCACCAACAACAGCAATAAATTCTCTACATTAAAACTTGCTCCCTAAAGAAGCAAATCAGAGTGGTATAAATGTCATTCCCCAACCCCTGCAAGCAAAACAAGTATTAAATTATATATTGACCTTATGGATATATTTATAAAGCTTCTGAATTCCTGGACCTGCCACCAATCTCCAAAGAGCTACTGTGACCCATCGATCAGCTGGGATTTGTATGCTTTCCAATTGATATAGTGCTGCATCTTCCTTTGTAGCAGCTCTTTAAAAGGATAAGACTGAACTTGGAAAACAGAAATGCTGATGGTGATATATAGTGTGTAATCTCTATTAGCTATCCACAGTTAATCTTATGATAGCAAGTAGAGAGAGGCATAAACTACTTTCATATGATGATACCCCCCCAATCACTGTGGCTTGAAATCAGAACCTGATAAATACAGCTGGACTATTAAACCATCTAAAGCTTACATTAAAGATCTTTTTTTGCACAAGATTGTGAACCATAGTTTTGTTATATTGTAAAAATAAGTAGTAGTATCCATCATTGGAAAACTAGTAGCTTTTAAATCTTAATATTACTTCATCTTACATTTCTATTTTTTGATAAATTCAACACTGAACTGGTATACCCTGGTAGACTTCAACATGTGGGTAAAAGCCAGCATCTCCTGCATTAAAATGAGACAGATAGATTGTTTTACTGGGCCAAGTTATCCATCTATTAATTCAAATGCAAATCTAGAATAACTCTCTTAAGGCAATGAAGATACTCCAATGTTATCCTGACATTCATGATGTCAGAAACAGAATTACTGTGTTCATATGTGTAAAATCTGCCTTATGCTCTTATTGACCTGCATTCAGATTTTACTTACACTGATTATGTAGTATGATGGGCAGACTATACGGTAGCTGAGCCCCTTTGCACAGTAGACCTGAACAGTGAATAAAGCTCCTAAAGAAGAGAGGGGAAGATGACCACAGTGTGTGGGTGAGTAGAAAGGACATGATACATAAGACATAATTTTGTGGAAAAGTTTCCACCGGTCAATTGTAGCTAGCGTGTAATTCCTTGACACACACAGAATTATATCTACATTTGTAATCTAGATTTGTGTAAATATAGACCTAAAACATCACAGTCTGCACAAGATTTGTCTCTGGTTTAAATTATCTGAGTTGAAATCACAAACAGACAGTGTTCCAGCTCTGCAAAACCAGGAACAGCAGTAGTAGTTATTTATCTCACAAAAGGTTCATAGATGCATAATGATACAATAAGAAAAAAAAAAAAAAAAAAGAGAGAAATACTGCAAAATAGAGCCTCTCCAGCAATCTAATTATATTTAAAGACATTTAAAGACTGTATTCTGTCACTGCTGAAAGAAATGTACATAAACATAAACGGTCATTTGTTGTACACAAGACAGAGAAGCCAGGATAAGTAAAATTATAATGAAAAAAAAAAAATGGGGCAGTCACAAAGCATCAGATTTTCTTCTGGATTGACGTACATTGATTTATATAATAGGCAATTGTCCCTTTAAAGAAAAAAGTATATATATATATATGTATATATATATATATAAAGAAATATGAGTTGCAATGATCTGTACCTTAATTAAGGTAATATAGATAAGTATTTTTCTATTCACGGAATTTCAAGGGAGTTATGGTAAGAAAAAATAAATAGTTGTTAACATCAACAAAGCTTTTCACAATCTCTTAGTTGCGTAAGAGCCTCTGGATAGAACAAATCTGGGAGTCTTTCTACAACATCGTGGATCACACTAATACCAGCATGTTATCTTGAGCAGATGTCTAATTCAGATACCTTGAATGTGAAGATAAATCAGATCTACACAAATTCTTCCTAACTCTAAGGTAGTTATTGGTGGCTGTAATTGTAAGCACAGATCCCCTTACACAATTATCCTGCAATCACTAGGAAAAGCTTATGGAATTACATGAGCTATTAAATATCATTGGAGCTTTTTGAATAATCTTAGCTATTACCTTATTTTAGCTGCATTCTATGTTAGGTGTACTCCTTTTTGTGTCCTGAGAAAAAAAAAATAGAGAAATTTTATTGGCAAACATTTGTAAAGGAATACAAGACAATAAAATCAAACATCTTTTCATCTATTGACCTTATATCAGCAATAAGCTCTCTTTACATTGTGTATATGCAGTTAAATATATGCATGTATACATGATATATGCATACTATATGTATACGTAGAGGAAGCATTGTTTTGTTTTAAGACAATAAAATTAGAGATAAAAGGCCTATTAATGAAATTTCTGTATTTACTCCTTTTTTTAAATTTACTTTTTTTTTTTTTTTTACTTTATGGTGGTAATACAAAGCTACTGGGCTGATAAAATTATTTGAATCATTTTCTGTCCCTAAATGAAGAAACAATGCTAAACCAATGGGAAATAATTATCCACAGTGCAATGAAGTCTCATTGATTTTTAATCTGCATCCTTTCTTCCAATAAATGTATTCCATTTGATTTTCCAAATCAACAGAATAAAAAAGGACTTATCCTAATTGCCATCTAATTTTAAGGCTATACTTAGATGAAGATAAGATTGTTTTAGTATCCTTGTATGCATCATCAGCAAACTCACAATAAAGGCCTCAGGGCATAGGGAGATGGATTCTCTTCTCATTTACACTACCGCAAACTCCATTCATGAAAATTAATTGAAAGGGTATTGTAGCCCTTTGAGTGTAAATCCAGTTTATGAAAGTCTGTTAAATCTGACAATATGAGTTCACTTTAGGATGAAACTCATTATATGCTATTCCAGCTAGGTTTTCCTTCTTTGTGTTTTATTGCTTATTTCAGAAAATTTCATTTTAATATGGATTGCTACTTCAAGAGGGTTTCACTCAGAGCATGACAAGACAGGCTTGTCAGCTTCCCTCCTGTCATGCTCTGGCAAAGAATCATCTGCAGAACAAGTTTAAGAAATAGCAGGAAGACACATAAGTGCTGATTCATTGTTTGAGAAAATAAGATCAAAAGCAAAATTATCTCACTCTGTTATTTCTTCAGTTCCATACAAACTGCTGTATTAAATCAAACTATCTTCAAAGGCGGTTTTTTGAAAGTTGAAGGCATTGTATCTTTTAGACTGAAACTGCAACTTTTAAGTTTACTGTTTTCTAAGCTTAAACTCCTTTCTTTTAGCAGAAAGAGGGAACCTCCTTGGGATGCTGCTTCAACTTGTCTTAGATGTATATTTTAGGAAAGCCAGCATTGCCTGCAAGAGATTTCTGTTTCTCTCTACTGTTTATGCAGTGTGCCTAGGCACTGATTTGGAATATACACCTTACTGAAATTAAGTGAGATTAATCTGATTGTTGATGGTTTTTTGTCCCATAAATGCATAGTCATCTTTAGGTTGGAATTCTGTCAGAAATTCCAAATTGGTCTGGAAGCAACCAAATCATCTCTACCTAACCTGTTTAGCTGACATGCACATAATTTCAAAAACAAGATATGAGAAAGCAAATGAAAACATCTTTAAAAAAGAGCCTCAAAATTTCCAAGTTAATCTTACAATTTATTTACTTTTCCTCCAGAGTTTGATGTTTAAAAGAGGATTTTTAATAAGGTTAATAAATGGAATTGACAGAACCTCCCAATCACAATATTTTTAATTGTTCAATGTTGAGGGATTCGCCTAGTCTTTGTCTGTTGTTCTCACTGCATATTTTAGCACAAAATAATAAGAAAGTGAGATTGTGTTGGGTAATATCATATTTCGGTATTTTGGATATTTTGGTTATGTATTAGATTCACGAAGATCAAGGAACCACTCTACAGTATCTTTATCACCATCTGAAATTATGAATTTAACTCAAAACTTGTTTGTTTTTGTTTTTTTTTTTATTTTCCTGTAGACAATTAATTTGCCACTAACAGCAGTCAGAACACAAAAACTAATGGAAAAGAGCATATGAGGTGATTCATCTGCCTGTAATTCATGTCACTGAAGCACTCTAAAGGCTCAAGAGCTTTTCTTAAAGACAGATACAATTGTATGTGTAATAGTGTAATTGACCACACATTTACCCTGGTTTAATAGAATTTGGACAGGCACAGAATAGCACATTTGACTGAATGTACACAGTGGAGTAATCATGTTGAAGAGACTAAATGTAAGTCAGAGCTGGGAAGTAATGAATACAGAACACTTAATTATACTGTAAGCAAACACATTAAAACCTGCCAAGAATGTGAAGGTGAACACTGGGTGATTCAGCAGGACAGTAAAATCGCAAATGGAAAGCATAGGGGATGCACAGCTTTCCAACAACACAAGAGAAGTATTTTTAACAATGTAAGCTCTTGGGATCAAAACTGTGTACATGAGATCAGCTTGTCCATAAATTATATATTCTACATTTATCTGTGGTCTTTTTGATTAAAAATTTTATCTCTGACATTACTAGAAAATGACATAATCTTTCCGGTTACCATTTAGTAAAATGATGTTGTTTTTCAAGATAGGATTGTCCTGTAGGTTTTGTTTTTTGCTACGTCAAGATTTAGCCAGCCTGAAATCCACATAATTCCCTATGCCAAATATTTCCTATTTTTCTAGTTTTCAGAATCTATTAAGTAAAGTGGACTCTTGGGCTGAGGTGGAATTTAAATTTAGTAAGGCTAATTTTTCCTAAAGCTAATGTCCTGAGATCTTCATCAAGTGAAGTGTCCTACTGTCCCAGGGGATGTCCAAAAGTAAATTAAAAGACAACAACAACAACAAAAATATTTCAAAAGCTTAACACTGAACACTGTCTCTTATATTCTCTCATCTTTTCTCCATGATTCTGATCTGTCCTAATAACAATTTTCTGCTGAAACAATTCTGACATCGAAGGTAAAACTAAGCTAGCTATCTATTCTCCTTTTTAAGGCATGAGGACTAAGAAGAGAGGAGATCCAAGTTCTGGTCCCCAGCTCTGCTGCTGACAGGCCCTGTATCTTCAGGACAGTCACCTCAGTGCACTGAACTTCTCTTCCTAGTCTGTCATCCCTATCTAGACAGAAAACTATCTACAACAGGGTCCTACAGAAAATGCCCTGTGTGTACCTTATGGTACCTTATGGACAATGATTTCTAGTGGACACCTGACTGTAACATACCAAACTAACGGGAAGTGCTTCCTCAGCTGGTTTAAATTGAATTACCCATTTAGCGGTTTCTTCTGTTATCTTGTTTCTGGGAGTTCTGAGTTTCCACTTTCAGGACAAATTTCCCTGAGAGCCTCAGTTTAAAGGAGACTGAGCAATTAATTGGTTAGTAACATCCATATGTTTTCTACATCCAAACAATGATGTCTGGGTGCAATTTTTTTGAGCCGTCCTTGGTCAACAATATTATAAACAGTACTCTGTGCAAGTTAAACCCATGCTTTTCAGATTAATCCTGTTTGGGTTATGTTCCATTGCAGATTTTTTTTTTTTTCCCCCCAAAAGGAAGGTATTTAGGTATTTCTTCAGTTGCAGCTTGGGAGAGAACAGACACTTTGAATTAAGGCAATAGTGAAACATCTCATTTTTTCCTACAGTTAAAATCCATCAAATATGTTGTTTTCTCCTAGTAATTAATTTAATTATTATTGTAAGATGTTCAGCAAGATTTATGAAAATGTATGCTTTGCCGGGAGGTTTAATGGTTTAAGAACTACTTTCTAGAAGTTATTGTAAATATACATCCAATAACGCTCCTGCCTTTATAAACAATATTGATTTCATCTTCTCACTGTGCTAAACTATTCCAAATCCTCCTTTTTCTTTTTTCATTTTTTTAGTAACATAATAACTGTTAAGTGTTTCATAAAGGCAAATAGAATCAAAACATAACCTACTCTTAAAAAATGAGTGCTTTTGTATAGACTTAGTGGCCTGAAGCATTATAATTGAGTACTATGAAAGGAGTAAGTACTGGGAAAGGAAAGGGACTACAGAATCTAAAGTATTTAAACTATCTAAAAATATTTCTGGAATGAGGACCACATCTTTTCCAAATCCTACCATATTTTTGATCCCTCAGTGCCTCTGCGATTCCTTCCAAGCAAAACTCATAATTAAGAGTAAAAGACGCAGCATTTAATTGTCTTGTTTTCTCTTATTCTCTCGTAGGATAACGTAGATCACAGTATTCTTACAGATAATATGGAGCAGGCATATCTCAGTTGCATAATTAATAATATTATTAGGTACATATCTACAGTGAATCAAAGCTAAGTTTGCAGATAGTTTAGGGGGGTGACAAAGAAATATGAAGAGTTAAATTTATAATATGTATGATGTAGGTTAAGCTATTTCAGCTATCTACATTTCCAACATGAAAGTCTCAAATGATGCAGCTTGCCACATCAGAGCTGAAGCATAGGACCGCTGACAATGCAGGTAAACCATCTCTGAGCGTGTGTGGTCAGTGGGGAGAAGTTGTAGGCATTACAAGATTAAGAGCCAACTAAAGGCAAATTAAGGGATTCAACTGATCCTGTATGGCACAGAAGGCAAGGATAATTTTGAGATGATGATGAGAGTAAGAGATAAGAAAAATAAGGATCTGTATCTCTTTGTAGTCATTTATGAAGTGTCAGAATAAGTCCAGTTCATAGCAACTAAAAATATTTCGTATTGACTCAGATATTAGTCACCTGCATGTGGTAGAAAACACGAAGTTTTGTACCTGAACTGCCAACATGTTCAGTCTTTGTTTTGTTTTTCTTGGATCCTGCATAGCCCATTAGATGTAGATGTTTTTCTTCTGAGGTCCATAATTTAAGTTTTTCACCAGGTATTGCTCACATGACTGTGGTAGATTTAAGAATTATAAGAGGACTGAGCTGCTGATTTTAGGCCTGGATCTGATATTTTCACCAGGGAACAGAGTTAGTTTTGAATACAAAAAGTGCAGGACTTGCAAAAATAGATATAGTTAGAACTACAAAAGGTCAGTGTTAGAGTTAGGCTTTGAGGAAGAGATGTTAAAGGGTTGAATCTATGTCATTTAGGATATATGTTAAAAAGAGATATATCCAACCAAAATATAACCCTGCAATAACAGCTAGTCTCACTTGTGGTTTGCAAAATACTTTTAGGTTTTCTGCAGACAGCAGTCATCTATCTCTGGAAAAGGTTAAGCTTTGGAACCAAAAGTTGAAGACAAGTGTATTGGTCTCAATGAGACTTTCACAAGGCTTTATGACTAATTGTGGCCAATTGTGGCCAAGGACTCTTGCCTTCTGCTAGGCAAATTCTTCAGGTATTATCCATCTGGCTGTTCTTAGCTTTTTCTCATCCTTTCCCTTTCCCTTTCCCTTTCCCTTTCCCTTTCCCTTTCCTTTCCTTTCCTTTCCTTTCCTTTCCTTTCCTTTCCTTTCCTTTCCTTTCCTTTCCTTTCCTTTCCTTTCCTTTCCTTTCCTTTCCTTT
>VZSV01000042.1:2600484-2667740 GCA_013398735.1 Nothocercus julius
CTTTCCTTTCCTGTGCTTTCCTTTTTCTTCCTTCCCCTTTCCTTTCCTTTCCTGTCCTGTCCTATCATCTCCAGGATGAGCATAGCTGGAGAGCTTCTACCAGCTCCTTGGAGAGCTTCAGTAAGCAGGAGATGGTTCTGAGATATGCTACTCTTTCTCTCAAGAGTAACTGTTTTCACACTTTTGACCATATGACCACTTTAGACCCAGTCAATATTCCTGAGAATTATTTGATTCTTCTCAGACTCTTTCCTGCAGCTCCTCTCTTTTGGTTTCATTAAGAGGGGCTGATGCTTTTCCCAAAGAAGTTAACCACTGAACACAGAACACTGACTGTAAGTAAATGTCTAGGGATCTGTAAAATGACAGAGAGCCTATTTGATAGATTCTCTAAAACAATCTCATTTTCCAATTATTTTTAGGTAAGGAGAGTTTCCAAATGGAGAGTTGTTTTGAGTATTTCTTAATCTTTCAAGAATTTCATTTCTATATGCTTGTCCAGTCCACAACTAAACCCAAGGAAATTCTAGCAGCACGCAGCATTGTTTCACAGGGAGTTCCACAATGCTAGTACATTTTTTGCGTGAAACCACTTCTTTTTATTTGTTTGAAAATAATGGCAATATCTTTTTTGGTTATTGTTGTTGTTAACATCTAGTTCTTATGTTTAAAGAGAAAGGGAATAGCTAAGTCAATGAATATATCCCTTTCCAATGCCATTCATAATTTTATAGAAGTTTATCATATCTCCTATGAAGACTTCTCTTTTGAAGGCTAAAACCTAGTCTATACAGTTACAACTTACAGAGAAGTGTTCCATATCTTTTATACTTGCCCTTTTCTGAACCCTTTCCTACTAGTCTCCTTTTTAAGATGAGGGGAATAGCACTGCACACAATGCCACAAGTCTCTGTAAAACAGAATTGAACTATCCACATCAACAGCTACCACCCTGTTCAAGGAGTCTTTGTGACCTGTCATGGATGTGATAGATGGTCTCACATGGAGACTTTCTTTTTTGTCTTCATTTTACTGCTCCTTTGTACGTTTTAGTTCTCACTATAGCAAAGGCCTTCAAACAAGGGGTCACAGACTCAAAAGATGGAGATAATCCCAGAAGTGTAAATGGAAGTAGGGTTGAAAGCCCAGATATGCTGGTTCCAGCAGAGCTGTGACCTCAGAAACTTGGAAACTTCTGTGTTACCAAAAAAAAAAGGCAAAAAAAAACAACCTCTGAAAATGCCTCATTCTTCAAGTGGGTGATATCATTGCCATCAAAACAAAGTGCAAGTGGACAAAAATATGTGAAGACAAAGGGACAAAACTCACTGGGGACTATCACTTTAGAGTTTTGAGTTAAAACTGCTTGAGCATCCTTTGCAAGACCAAAAGTAATAAATCTCAAAGGAACCTATGGTCCATTAGCACTAAGCTAAAAATAGTCCAAGGGACTAGTCATATAAATAGATATCTTTGAAAGAAGAAAAGAAACAATGAAAGCTAGATAAGATACATTTCTGGTCAATGTTTTCAGCTGATTTTTTTTGTTTGCTTTGTATCCGTTACTGCATCTGGCATTGGGACTCATGTGTTCTGTTCACATTTCCACACATGCACTTTCCACAATGCTGTAAGGGTAGAAGTGGGAGAATTTCTACAGAACTCAAAATGACATTTATTTTGGACCCAAAAATAAATGGTTGATTGAAATAATGTCAGACATTCTAAATATGTGTCAGGACCCACAATCCTAAGCAAAATTATCATTTATTGTTCATACAGCAACCTTACTAACTTCAACATGCATGAGGTATCAAGTATTGCCCACAAACGAACCCTCTCCTGCAAGCAAGCATGAGTTTGACAGCATGCATGTAAGAAGTCCCCTTAACCATTGTTGTTATCCTCACATCTTCATTAATACATGTGTAAATACTTATGCAGAATGAAGCTGGCCATCATTTATTTGTGAATTTCAAAGCCACAGCCTAAACATTGGGAAAAGAGATTTCAGAAGTTTAATTTTTGCCTTATGAATTTTTTTATATACCCATATGCTAAAGAGGAATAGAGAAAATGTTTTAGTTTGGGTGGGAGCTGAAATCCATCTGTGACTGAGAAATAACACTGCACTCCCTTAACATCAGTATAGCTTCCCTAGAGCCTATAATTAGAAGTGATGGCAGAGGTTGAAGTGGTAGGATTGTACTGTACAAAATGGCAAACATCACTTGCTTAGCAACTGGATAGCCTCTTAGTGATGACTAATGCCAAAACAAAACCTAATCCTCACTTTCCCACCCTAAAGAAAATATGGGCTTTGCCTGGTACCAGACCGGTGGAAGCAAAGGTCTCTTTCTCTTGCAGTTTTTCTATCATGTCAGATTTCTTGCTCGATCTTCATTCCGTAACTCAGTTCATCAAAAAGTAGTAGGCAAGAAACAGAAATAAATGTGCTGTTTGGGTTTGGGTCCCATACCAAAAAAGTCGAAGAAAGATTGCAACAGAGGATTTCCACTACCAGGATTTTCATTTCAGGTCTGAAGACAGCTGAAGGAAGGGCTGAGCTATCCGCTCAGCTCTACTGTACCCTGCTGTAAATCAGAGACATTGCCACAGTGTTAGTGGTGTAAAACTTAGGAATGTAAGAGAAGGCTCAGATATGTGGGATGTAAATTGCTCACCTCTGATGAACACTATATTCACTTGATTGATTTTAAATGGGTGTATAAGTATTCTCATACATGTTGAACCTGTATGAAAAATTAAATAACTCCCAGCAGGATTCTCCTGATATTACATTCTGAAATTGAACTTAACCCGAACAACAGAATTTAAATACCTTGGGGCGTAGTTCATCTTAGTGTGATTTTAATTTTCATATAGAACCATAAAAGCTTAAGAGATGTGAGTAATATAGTATATTTTGTACAGAACCTTGTCTAGGATGTATACAAAAATCACTATTCCTGATATTATTCCACTAATTTTCAGCAGTTGTAAGTCTGTTCCGGTGTTTTCAGATGATTCAAGCGCATATAATTTTTAGATTTCTGAAGGTGATGCATAACCAAACCACTGTTCTCTATCTCTTGGCACAATGGATACTGTAAAATTTCTGTGTCCTTTTCTCACATAACTGCAGAAATGAGATGGTCTTGAGCTTCCTCATTTGTCATTCTCTGTACGCACTTTATGTCAGTATTTGGATTTGATCATTAAAGCTTTAAATAGAAGATTACTATCACTTTCTCCTCCTGATCTATAACTTCATGTGTCCGTGTGTCATTTTGATCACTAAGCTTATTGGATTTTCAGTCTTTATGCTATTACTGATTTGGTCAAATACCCCTTGGTACAGTGCCTCTGTGGCATGCAGCATATTTCCACTTGATCTAAAATCTGTTCCTTTTTAAGCACAACTTGTTATTCAGCTGCACATTTAAACCACAAATGAATTCTTTGGTAATTTCATTCAACTTTGCTGCTTCAGTTCTTATGCTCTAGGACACAAATGGAACTGAGCTTTGTGAAACTAAAGTGATTTTTTTTTCAAGCAAAGTTTTGAAGTTAGTGAATGATTTGTGATTTGATGCCTGTGAACTAAAAGCTTGAAAAAGTCAAGTTATAACAAAGACATTTCCCACCCACAGAAACTCAAGAGTGTCTCTGCTGTTCTCAGTTCTTCCTCAATGCCTTAATTCAAACTCAGCAGAGCTGATGGCAAATTACTATCACATGGTCATTTCTTCAGTATTTAACATACAAATCACTTTCTTCTGTTGCTCCCAACTATTTTTACTACTTTCTATTGACAAGAACTACAGCATTTCTTCAGTTTTACAAAGGAGAGGGGGAAAAAGAGAAAAAAAAAAAAAAAGAGAGAGAGAAAAGGATGAGAGATTATAAGTGAACTGGAATATTCTAAAGCAGATTACAATCACTGTCTCAGACGTAGCTCTAACTTTGCTAACATGAACAAGAAAGGTCATAGGACACTCAGACCTACCTCTGAGCCTCTTTTCCAGGGTGGGAAGACATACAAAGAACTTTCTGTTGTGACATTGAGGAGTGTTTTGGAAAAATACAATAGGGGGATCAGTATGTGAGCCAGTGCAATTTGAACAGCTTGCAGAGCATAAAACCTCTTGAATACCCAGTCTAAAACTCGTCAAGTAACAAGGATTAAATGCAAAATAAGAACTGTCCTCTGTTGCAAGAACTTAACCTATTCATGTTTCTCTCACTGACAGTTATGTTCTTTCCTCATCAGACAGCTCTTAAGAAGCCAATCCAGCTTCAGGAATTAGGTTTCCTCCTTTATATAGCTAACTTGCTGAGATAACTTCAAACATACAGCTATTTCATTTCTAAAATGCTTAATTATACAGTAGATTACTCCAATATTATGCACAATTATTTTCTTGAACTTCCAGCCAAGTATTTCATAATTTATATCTTAAAAGTAAATTATCCGGTGTCTTCTACCAATAACATGATGAGATGCGTCTTATAAAAGTAAAGAAGATCAGAGCAGATCAACCAGTAACTGGAGCATCTCAGTCTAGTCAGAATGCGGATTTGAACAGGGCTCTTTGCTTCCTGAGGAGGAATGTTATAGCTACAGGGCTCTTCTGAGTAACAAACGTCTCTGCCATTCATATCAAACTCCCACTCCTGCTTTAGTATGCATGAGCTATCAGAAAGTCAAGCAACCAGGAAGAAACTGCTCAAGCATTTTCATCAGCAAATGAGTCAGTCCAAGGGCATCTAAGATTTCTGTTCTTAACCACACAATATTACTATATCCAGACTTTTAAAAAAGATATAAAATAATTAGTAGCAAAATAATTGTCGTCATCATCATCATCATCATTAGGTGGAATCCAAACACATAAAATTAAGAACAGGTTTGCAAAACAAATACTTTTTTTCTTTTTTTCCTGATCCTTTTAATCTCTATCTTCTCACTTTTATATAGATTCTTCCTCTCTTGGACACAATCTGGGAAGTGTTTTCGGCTCCTGCATTCAAGTTTTCCCTGTATGAAGGAGAATATTTCCAGCTCTTTTACTCAAGCCATGAGTAAATGAACTCTTCAATTTGCCCATGATCAGCATTCCTTTATTGACTTCACTGATCCCACAGTCACATTCTTTTCCCATCTCAGCTGAGACTTATCTTTCCTCTTGCAGTGTATCCTACAACTTTTTAGCTTTTTAATCCTTCCTAGGCCTTCCCTTCAACTTTCTCTTTTGTCCAAGTAGGAACCTGCATAATGTGTTATGGCCAGCCTTAGATCTTGTTCCTTCAGCTCCTTAGTGCATGAGCTGCTATTAGGCGGCAGCTATTTGAGATGGGATTTGTAACTATAATCATAAATTATTCATTAACTTCTCCAGAAGCCCCTGCTCTCGGAGTATAATTTTTAAAGAAAGACTGGTAGCATCCAGCTTACCTTCTTCCTCAAGACCTACTATGGGATCTTCAATCCTTCCTACAACACTCCATGCTAAGTAGAATATAAAGAGAAAATGAGTGTGATGTCAAATGTTATGTTATATATCCCTCCCAAGCAGCCACCTTATTAGAAGATTTGATTATATTTCCTGAAATAAGGCCAGACCAGCCATTAGGGTTTCCAGTCTTCTGAAATATGCCATGAGATCTTTCACAATTACAGATACTTAATTTAATGACTTCTCAAAGATTGAGAGTGCCAAAGTAGAGCCCAGTCAGGATGTATCTGATGAACATGGGTGGAGGTAGTGCTCTCACAAAGTTAGCAATGTTCTCTGTCTGAAAAGTAATGAAAAATTTCTCAGATATTTTCCATTTTTGTGACTGCATTGCCATAAAAATGCACCAAGCAAACTCACATGACAGAGGAGTACTGTGTAATGGATCATCTGATCAAAAACAGGAGAGACAAACTAAGGTGGCTTTGTGGAGGAGGGAAGAAATTTATGACCCTGTGGCTATACTTGAGCCATAGAAAGCCAGACTATCTGGATGCTACAGAGTAATCACAGTGTTTGAGATGGTCATTACTGCTGGGGAGGAACAGGCATCCATCATCCATCAAGACAGATTTTACATTCTCCCTTAGCAGCAGTCTTATACCAGACCCTCTGATTCTGTAAGGCTCTTCCGATGATTTTTTTTGTCCCCATTTCTGTGGCAAGAAGTAAGTACACTGGTCTTGATTCCTTCAGTCTTTGGAATGACAAAGCTTAGCTCTCCTACCATGTGAACCAAATCACACTGCATATAGGCTTAACCAAGGGACACTCCTAGAAGAGCTCCTCAGCACTTTTCACCCAAACTATCAAGTGCAGCCCGTTAGCAGATCAGAAGCCAGATAGTGCACCAGCTGCACTGAACTTTTGGGGTCATGGAGCGGGAAGGAATCCATGGAAATAATCTTCAAAAGAATTTGAGGAACGCTTATCAGAGGAGAGCCATGAGGTACAAGTCAACTACAGAAAGTTCATGCTCAATACACAAAATTTGAAATGACTGCGATAGTGTGCTGAGGTGGTTTATTATATTGACTGTAACTGCATAGCCCTAAGGGCTGCTTTAAGGGTCATCCTGTTGTGGGAGCAACAGGGCTTAAATTGTCTGTTCCTGTGCACAGCAATGACAGCAATTCATTTTTGCATGCATAAGACAATATTCTTTTGTCATATTTTTTTAATCTGTTGAGTAAAGGTAAAAGGAATACTTTATATGTGTAATATTCTCTACTCTCCAAGTTGGAACACATGCCCGCGCCTGCCAATCTTCTCTCATTTTCTCTTTTATCTTATTCCAGATGTGCTTTTGCTGCAGAAAACTTGAGGAAAATGATCCCCATTACCTGTGATGGGATATCCAGTTAAATGACATGAATGATACTCCTAGGAATGTGTAAGCCTCCTTAGAAATATTTCTGGTATTTTTACAAGAACGAAATTATTGTCCACTTTGCCCCTTATTATGTTTCTACTACAACAGGACTTGTAACAGTTCAAAGTACTGAAACAAGTCTGTCTTTTTATCACCTAAAAGTCCTTATGGATTTTAGCTACTTTATGATTGTAATGACTCTATTCATTGCTGAAACATGCTTGGGGAAAGATTCCATTGCCACTTCTGGTAGACAGATGTGGTAATCAAATAACTCAGTATAACTGATCTGTGACAACCTAGTTTTTTGCCATATGAATTCAAGGGGAAAAATTTTCCCTGGGGCAGAGAAAAGCACCAAGAAGATGCACCATTTAAGTCTAGTCAGGTCCACATGTAACACTGAAGTGAGGATGAAGACTTTTCTGTTGAATCAACAGGATTTCTCTTTTCACGACCACAATTTGTAGAGGAGGTGAAACACTTCATGGCATACATACACACTAACTTTAACTTCAGAAATCATACCTCTTGCTCATCTGCACCTTTAGGCTCATAAATGGCTTTTGAAATCTTAATGTATTGTGACTCTGTTCATTATCTGTTAAATGAGAATGAGCAATTTTCTAACATCTTTTCTTGCATAATAAGGCTATAAGGAAGTAAATTCATTGCTTTGGTATTCTGGGTTGGACTGAAACAAGTGGGTAAATTCTGCACGATGCAAACTAATTCTGAACTACCCTCTTTACTTCCCTTCGTCTTAAATTAGAACTGTGTTTTACAGAAACTTGCTTTTTACTGTAACATTGTCCACTGTTAGTTCAATATTCTGAATTGGGGCCTCAGGAAACTGCAAATTAATAATAGAATTACCATGGTTGAATTAATTCATGAGCATCCTGTGGGCAGGGATGGAAAATTCTATAATTGCTTAGTATCACACAGTAACCAATAATAATAGTAATAGCAGTTAAACATATGCCAGGTCGGCAGATTCCAAAAGAATAAGTGGCATGTGTGGATACTTGAATTTGCAGTGCTTGGACTGGGTCTGTCAGCAGCTGTGTGCTAGAGAAAAAGATTTTCATTCGCTTGAGGAGGCATAAAAGGAACTTTTCTTTTCTTATAAGGGTGTTTGATATGAAGATCTTTTACATCGATAGAACTGGAGTGTGAGATAAAAGAAAAAAAGAAAATATCCTTAAATGAAACAGTACAAAGAGCAGGATGGCATAGACCTGAACATAGTACTCTGACTGTACAAAGGAGTTCTAAGATGAGTTTAAAGTACATTTGCATGCACTTTAACACCCTCATAAAGAAGATGACTGGAAATGACAGTTAACCACTCTGGTTTATAGTATATTGCATCCATTTTGCCCAGGTGAAAATGACATCTGACAGTTCAGTGCCCACAGCAACAGAGAATCAGGCTGATGGTATCAAGATATTTCAGCATGCTGGTCTCCAGCATGGCTGAGCTGTGGGCCATGCCTGGCTGGAGACAGGAAGGAATTGAAAAGCATGTCTGCACTGTGTAATAGGGAGAGATGAAAAGATCCTTGAGGAAATGCCCCAGGCACTAACTCCTATAGCAGATGCATTTTAGCTGCACACTGGCTAGTTAGGAAAGTTGAGAAGCACAGGTAGTTATACTAAACACAGCGTCTGCTTCTAGAAACTGAGCTATCTGTAGTGCAATGCTTTATCTTTTTGTACTGTGCCACATCAAATAGTACAGACACATTCATTTTACATTGTTTGTAATGGAGAGAGATAGAGGCCAAGTAGGTTATGCATCAAGGAGAAGATTTATAACTTGTGGATAAGGCTGAGGGCTTTTTTTTTGTTTGTTTTTAATTTGATTTTCTTCAGAATAAATGTCAACATTTTTTAGGATTCCGGAAAAAAGTTTACTTTAGCAAAATTTGGGATGTAAATCTGTCATAAGGGAAGCTGTAAAGAAGACAGAGCCAGACTGTTTTCAGTGGTGCCTAGGAAGGACAGGGCAAGGGGTAATGGGCATAACCTGAAACATGGGAAGTTCTGGGTGGAACAGATTGCCCAGAGAGAGTGTGGAATCTCTATCACTGGAGACATTCAAAACCCAAGCGGATGTGGTCCTGAGCCTCCTGCTCTGGGTGACCCTGCTTGAGCAATGGGTCTATATGAGCTACAAAGGTCCCTTCCAACCTCAGCCATTTTATGATTCTGTGATTGTGAGCTGCTGACTTTAAGCAGCCAGCCAGAGAGAAATCATCTGTGATTTTGTCATTGGAAAATGGAAAATAGAGAACATATTTTAAAGCTTACTGCTGTCAGGATCTGCTCTCTGATGGTTTCTACCTTCCAGTAATTTCTCAATGTTCTCAGAACTTTAGAGTAGTCCTGAGCATGCTCTTTATTGGATAGGACATGCCATTCTAAAAATAAGCAAAATTTAATTTCAATGATGCCAAAATGGGAATGGAACATGAGCAGATTTTCTTCTGGTCTTTTTTAATCACAAGTTACTAGCAGTACTTCCAGGAGTTCTCGCATGTCAGTTATTTTCTTGAGCATTTCAGGACCCCTAGTCCTAGCTTTCATCATACATTTAATTCATCTTCTGTTTACATACTGGATAGAGAGAAAAATAACTTGCTAGTGTGACAGATTTAACAACCTAAACAATGGCCTACTTATTCATGTGATATAAGCGTTTACTTTCAAGAGAGGAAAATCTACACATCACAGTAATTATCCTTCCTGAGCAATGAAGCTTGAAAACATTCATTGTCAGTTTTTCTCTTAAAGATATTGCTAGCTTTATTGACCTGATACCATGAATAGGGCCATAAAATTAAAAAAAAAGACCAAAAACAGAGCTACAGCTGTAATTAAGACAATATTGCTCTTCTAAAATCAGAATATTATTTTATGGCTTGGAAATGAACTGTTGCTACACTTTTAAGCTAGCATTTGTTAACACTAATATGAGTCCCTAAGTAGTTGTCTCACAACAGGAAAAGAAGCATTGGAGTTGGGGAGCAATTTCCCAGCAAATGACAAATCTAATAGATCAGAATATCTATTTCTTAGCAGGTTTTTTTTGGTTGGTTGGTTGGTTGATTGTTTTTTTTTGTTTTTGTTTTTGTATCCTACTAATGAACAATGGAGAATCATTGATAAAAACAGAAAACCACAAAGAAATTGTTTTGGAGAGAAGGCAGTTACTTGCCTTAGGTTCTTTATGTGACAACTAATATACCTCTCTTTGCTCATCATTTCAATTTTCTGTTGTGCAAAGGAGGCAACTTTTAATAGAAAGTTTGGAATTGGAAATTTTAATTTAATTAATTTAATTTAATTCCAAATTTTAATTGGAAAGGTTGGAAAGCTTGGTTAGGGTAAATAAAAAGACATAGCTACATAGCAAACTCCCATTTTTCTGATAAATACTTTCAAACGAAAACCCATGCTAAACAGAGATTCATGTTTAGGCAATAGACATTGCTCAGCAGTGAGGGGATCTTGACTGGATCCTGACATGAAAAGTTTCTGAAAGATTCCCAAACTCTCTAAAAAGTAAAACCCTAGCTTTTTATTAAAGAGTTTGCAAAATCAGTTCTTGGTTTAGTATATATTATGAACCGAGCAAGTAAGTTTCTTGCTGCTTTGGGGAACTCAGTGAGCTAGCTTGCATAGCTTAGACACTTGGGAAGCCACAAATAATCCAAGGCCATGCTCAATCTGCAGAAAGTAGTAGTGGAAAAGACATCAGTCCAGCATGTTCCAATACCATATGCCAAGTAGCATTTTCTGCTGGTACGCAGTGTATTTTAACTCCAAGGAATTTGTAATTATATTCATCTAATTAGTTCCATTTATTTTTTACCAGGCCATCCTTTCTGTTAAAGGGAAAGGAAATTCAATCTCCATCCACTGTGATTATCATTTTTATTACGTATGTAATTGTTTGGAGAGGAAAAGGGATTAAAAGGCTACCTAATAAATATGCAGACAAAATATATGAAGTGAGGGGAGAAGAAGAAATGCCAAAGCCACTTTTATTAAAATTCTCAATTTCTGAGATAAACATTGTCCAATTATTCCCTGCATTTTCCCTTAGGTTCATCAAAGGGCTAAGATACTGACTCCTTGAAGAATCAAGACAAAAAATCTGCTTTTTCAATGCTGTTGACAACATTCGAGGTCATTGCTATTTGTGTGTGTGTTGATGCCCACTGCTATTCAGGTGATGTTTTTTGCTTTGTTGCACTGATAAAAGACACTCCTCTTCCCCTAAAAGATCAGAGAGTGGGTGACCCTCTTGATTTTCATGTTCTCAAGTGATGCAACAAGTATTTCAGTTGTATTCATGGGCCTCAAATGGGCTGATATTGTCATTTGAACATATGTTGTTCCAAATTAAATTATCGCTTGGATAAATCTCATTGATACAGTGTACCAGCTCTTGGGTTTCCTAGCATGAAGGGAAGGAAAGGTGATAATGCAATGGGAAAAGGACCTCCACCAAGGCATGTCATGGGCATAAGGTTTATTATGGCATACACAAATCTCTATTTCCTAGATTTAAACAAATCTGTGAAGTGAGAAAAAGAACCTCGTGGTGGATTTGTGAGACTCAGTTTCAGGCCTATGGAGGCTATAAACCAGACCCTTTCTGGGATGCCACCACAATAAGTGGCAGACAGTTGTCTGTCCCCTGGTCCACTCAAGTTGCTTGACAGTGCACCTTTGTGTTTCCCACCACAGCTGGATGATTTTCTAATTGTCCACAGAACAATAAAGAATCCCAAGGTCAGCCTTTGGAGTGTGACATAGAATCATAGAATCATAGAATGCTTAAGGTTGGAAGGGACCTATAGCGATCATCTAGTCCAAACCCCCTGCACACGTAGGGTCACCTAGAGCAGGTGGCTCAGGACTGTGTCCAGGCGGGTTTGGAAGATCTCCAGAGAAGGAGACTCCACAACCTCTCTGGGCAGCCTCTTCCAGGGCTCTGGCACCCTCACTGGCAAGAAATTTTTCCTTAAATTCCTGTGGAACTTTTGGTGTTTCAGTTTGTGGCCGTTTCCTCTAGTCCTGTCAGTGGCCACCACTGAGAAGAGGCCAGCCCCATCCTCCTCACTGCGACATATTCTGCTTTTGCAGAATACATACAGAATCCTGAATGTCAGACTTTCCTAGTAAGTACTGGGAAAATGGGTTTTATAGTGTAAGTAAATTTATTCATTTATTCTTTTATACCTGCTTGCCGTTGTTTCTCATGAATTAAGTCCAGCATGCCTCCTATTTCCAAAAACAGTTCTGAGGGATAGTGTTTCCTGTTTGGGCAGCTCTCTTATATGGAGAAAACTGAGGTTAGTGGCCTTTTAAACGTCTCCTCCCATCTTGTTTCACCTAATTAACACACTTTAAAATTTAGACATATTACTGGTACCTGGGCTGTCTTCATAATCAAGACAGAAATAGGCAGCTGCAGAGGGCAACTCATCTATATTATATTAGAGGCATGTTTGAGGATGAAAGCAATCATCCTCTGAAATTGTCTACTTCTTTCCATTGACTATAAAGCTGGAGTGACAAGCTCAGATTTAAAAGCTTGACTATTAAAGCAAGTTAGGGCAATGGCACCTATGTTAGAGGTCAATAATGCTTGTTCAGAATATCAGAACCATTGCTTTCACACCTTTACGCTCTTAACAAGGCTGCCTTAATGATGCCTATCTTTCCTTTATCTTTCTGGTTTCCCAAGGAATACAAGAGCCAATTATATATTACAGGTGATTAAGGGACCAGAATGACTGAGCCCAAGTGACAAAGCTGGAACAAGGAGATTGCTTTAAGATCTTGGAAAAATCTCAGGAGAGCTGAAAGTTCCTAAAACTCAGGATTGAAGACTTCATTCACAACAACAGAACAAAGGTCTATTCAATGTAGGAAAGTAAAATGTAGTGTCGTGTGGTAAAACTGTGAAGGTACTGGCTGATTTTCACATCATCCAAATACATTTGCATATGTATTAATGCCAATTTTTTTTGTGATTCTTAGGAGTTCCTGTACTTCAGGCTGGTCATTATCTCCCCTCAGTCATGAGCTGCAAAGAGCTTTTGGCGGCCCCTGTCACAGAGCCGTGCCAGAAGAGAAGTGCTCTTTGGGGGCTAATGATAGTGTTTGGTTAATGGACACAGGACGTGATTTGGTATCCTTACTTAGCAAGCTGGAAACTGAGAAAGGAGGCTATGCATAGCTTACTTAAACTATTTAACTGTCTTCATCTGACTCATTAAAATCTCCATAGACCAGTCTAAATCATAATCCCATTATGGTCGGTGGCAAAACTCCCACTGTATTCTATGGAATTTCTTTCTCTCCCTTTCGATTTCACTCTCCATCACTCTTTCTCATCCTTATCCCACTCAGCACTCCTACACACATGGAAACTTGGAGGAGAAAGCAGCAGGATCTCTTTCTCTTGTTCATCCCCCACTTAATGGGATGCACAGATGGTTTTTCCCCTCCCTCCATCTCTCCACAGTCCCACCAGAGTACAAGGAGGATGAAGGCTGTGTTCAACCTGGCTGCTACAACACTTAAGATGGACTGAAAGACCAGTTTTGGCATCTAAGTGCAAAATGAGCAATTCAGACCTTGCACTGCTCTGGGACTGTTAGGCCTTAATTCCCTACAGCATCACAGGAAAGAAATAGTCATAACACTGAACTCTGAATGCACCTCTTACTGGTGGTCTAAGTATTACTTCTGACTTGCTCCATGGGCAATACAGGACACCAGCATTTAATAGCCAAAGGTTTGAATTGCTCCTTTTTCATCTGAATTTAGACACTGTAATTGGAGACTCATTTTATACAGCAGTCAGAACAGGCAGTCAGAACACAGCCCTAAATCAGAGTCTGAGTTGTTCATTGCTCTACTGGGATTATTAGATGCCATAGCAGATGGCCTGAGGTGTAGATGAGGTATTCTGATGATACCCCGAGGGCCTCTGATAAAACTGACCTCTCTCCTACAATTCGTGAGTTCTTCACATTAGTCACCTTAGTCAAAACAGGTATAGAATCATGTCCACCAAAATAGTAGCAACTGTGTTTTGACACAGCAAAGATAAAATTTGCTTTCACTTATATAAGACCAAGAAATACACTGAATATTGAAACACTGAACCTAATGTGTGAACATGATAAATAGTCTGGATTTCACCAGGTAACTAGTGACTGGTGCTAAAAGGGAGAGCAAAGAGCTGGTCAGTTGTGGCCAACAGGATACATACTCCATATGCTGTGTGGCTAGGAAGCCCCACTAAGATTAGGATAGATGATTAAACATAACTGGATTCAGTGGGGTACAACACAAGGATGATAGTAGACAGGGCTTGGTCAATATTTTCTGTGTGTCCTTTAAAATGCCTGTCTCCGTATAGAATTCTACTGCCAGCCCTTTATGCCATAAACTTTGTATATATTTAAATATTGCATTTAACTTAGTTTTCCTTACTAGAAGTTCATTCAGTAAAGGTAGTGGGTAGGTATTAATTCCTCTAATAGCAGCAAATGATTAGTCAATGGTAGTGAAGATATTTCCCAGATCCTTTATTGCCCATATGACCATGAACATCTTTATATCCTATGAAGAATTGCACTGGCATATGATACCACCTTTGAGTGCTTTACATGATAGACTTCCCATGACAATCAATTTCCAGTCTTTAGCTGAGACTAAAACTTGGGTACAATCCATCTCTAAAGAAATCAAATAGTGTTCTTAGGTACACAATATTCAAGGACGAGTGCTTCAAAATGGAAGATGCATCAAAACATGTACATCGTTCTCTATAACTTCACTTGAGTGCACCCCATTAAACATGATTCCCTATCTCTGAAAAATAGCCTTTTTCTGCCAATATTTCTTTATAAACAGCTTTTTAATAGATGAATTATACTTTTTATTGGTAATACTTTACCTGGTAGATGAAAGTTGACCATAAAATGTTGAAACCTGTATAATGCAAGGATCAGCACCATGTAGAAGTTCAGAGGAACTAGGCAGGCAGAGAGACAGACAGGTATCCTCCTACTCAGTAGGTGTCTGGTGCCGAGATTACTGTGAGTGCCTGTTTAACAGAAGTAGACACCGTATAGAGACCCAGATTGCGCTCAACTAGAAATGTATGTATGTATTTTTTTTTTTCACCAGAGGAACTATTTATCTGATCCAGACAAACTGGATTTGGACTGAACAGTTTAAGACTTCCTCGAAGTGTAGAGCTGGAAGCTGATTGAAACATGTAGAAAAGAGTATATTCAGCAAATAATTAAGAATTAACAGGGGACTAACTTTTATACGGCTGATTCCTCAGGCAAGCTAAAGCTAAATACATCAAGTTATATGTTGATTTTAAGTACCAGCTGTGTGGAAGAATTATCTGTTTAAAGAGAGGCTATCATTAACCTTAACTAGATCCCGACATCTGCTGAGGAAAAAATAAATAAATCAATCAATAAAAACAGTCAGCCATCCTGCACCAGAAGATCCCGAATTCCGCACAGACCCTGTTTCAGCATCTATGGGAGCACTCTTTTCTCCTATTCCCATGAGACCTGGGAGAGTTGCAGAGGATGGTAAGTTGGATCAACCAGCAGATGGGCACATGTTGCATTCTACTGACATTTGCTACAAGGATGATAACCAGCAGCAGGTAGGCAAGGTAGACAGACAGGTGTAGCAACATATTAAATGGTATTAAACTGCAATACTTGCCAGGATTCTTCTGTCCTCACCCTATGACAGATATGGAAGGGCTTCACACACCATTCTAAAGCTTCCTTTCTTTTTGCTTTTCTAATAAAATAAATAAAAAGAACTACATAAAAGCAATCAAACCTGTAATCACTATCAGTCTAACTTTTAGGCTCTTCTGGATTTGTCCATCTGTTGCCATGGTTTATCTCCTGAAGTAGAGCTACTCTACTGCTACAATAGAAACTTGCCTTCCTTCCCTTCTTACACCCAAAGAGTATTCCTCTTTTACATAGATTTTCTCTGCGTCTTTAGGAGACTCCCCACCTTGTCCTAGGGCTCCTGCTCAACAACCAACACCGTTATACTTGGGATTTTGCCATGCAGCTTACCCTTACCTCCCACAGATGCTTGAAAGACTCTGGCTCTCCAGGGTTTTAAGCCGTCATATTAATATATATTAGAGATGCACATATCAAAGTATAGTCATCATGATTAATTGCTGCAGCTTGCCTCGCAGGACAATTAGAGGAGAAGGACTGCTGCATAAACATATTTAAGATGACTCCAATACCAGAGCCGCTCAGTAATGTCCTCACAATCCTGGCATGTGGAAGTACCATGAATCAAGCAGGCACATGCTAGAAGTCTTTCCAACAGAGACAAGTAAAGGCATTTCACGTTGATTCACTTTTCATAGTAGCACCCAGAATATCCTGTGACTACTTAAACTCTCTCACTTTACAATTTATCTTGATTGTTAAAGTTAAGAATTACACAGCAAAATGCCTTGAGCTGTGAGAGTCGATTTTAACATTGCTCTCCTTGCTTTTGGGCAGGTGCCAAAATATGATACATATTCTTAAAATATAGCAGGTTTTGCTCCTTATATTGAACAATTTTTGCTGTGCATACAATCAGAAACCTTCCAATAGTGCAGGGATAACAACATATATGGCTTATTTAGAATTGTGTTTATGAATTAAAAAGATTCATTTTTCTGACTCCTCAGGACTGCTAGCTAAAAAATGACTACTAATTTTTAACCAAAATGTAGCAGTGTTGTATCCCAACATGGCCCAGTTCCAGCAGTAATAAACATTTTTTTCTACTAGATTTTCAACACAATTTTAATGAATATGTTAAAATTTGAAAATCAAAAATACAATTAATTTTTCTGTTAATGTGTTCAATCTCTCCTATATAGTACTTAAATACATATAGTACATATAGTACTTAAATAAAATCAGTGAAATGAGCTACTGGTCAAGGCCTCAGATGAATATCCTTCATTGCTAATGTTCTTGCTGGACAGCAGTTATTAAGATCTCTGGTCAGAAACAACAAATCTTCTGAATCTTGTAAGTCTTAATCATTATTAGGGCTTTTACATACAGGAAAAGAATGTGTGGCATCCTGCCAGAACTATTTGAGTTATAAACATATTAACTCTGGAAAATGGAGTAAATACATCCCTACTTGTCATTTGTTTATCTATCTAAAACTAAATATAAACATACCAAAGCAAAAGGGTAATACTTTCCACTTGCAGGCAAAAATTTTCCTGTCTATTTTCACAGAGTGGAAAACAGCTTGGCAGAATAACTTTTATTTTGCTTCAAATTACTTCTTTTGCTGTGAGGAGTGTTTTGCAATGATTCATCCATGGGTTCCTCCATCCCTCCAGTGACACTGTGTCCTGATTTATGGAGAAATTAAATGAATTTTCTGAGGAATGCATATAGGGTCAACCACAGAATTTGAAAGGAGATCTTACAGCTCTTTTGGCCCATGACACACGCTAAAGTCAATAACTGGGGAATGTCAATAAGAAAATGTTGTGCTGACATGATATATTCCGTCCCCTTAGTCCACCTGACTGCATTCAGCACTGAATGGAGTGCTCAGGATATCATGTGAAAATTATATTCCACCCCTGATTATTAAACCATAGAATCATGGAATAATTTGGATTGGAAAGGTCTTCTGAAGATTACCTGATCCAACCCTTCAAAGCAAGGCCCTCATAGATCTTGTTCCTCAGAGCCTTTACCAGGCAGTTTTGAAAGTCTCTAAGGATGGAGATTTGAAAGCTCTCTATCCAAACTGTTTCAGTGTTTGACCACCCACACTGTGAATTTTTTATCTGCATATCCAATGAGAATTTTCTTGTGACTTTTTTCTGTCTGATCTCATCCACTTTACCGGCATGCACTTAATTTTATCTCCCCACAGATACCAAAGAAATCTGGTTTAGAACAAGAGTGTGAACCAGTGTGCCTGGTGGTAATACCTCTATCTGGTGCACTGTAAAAGGACTTGTTTGAGCAGAATGAGAAAATGGTATGAGGTAAAGCAGTTGCACTCAATGTTCATTGTAACCAGAACGTAGACCACCCTTTATATAGACTAAATTGGAGAGAGTTCTCTTTTGTAGAGGATCTCAGTGCTTCATTATTAGCTTATTTTCTAAGTCAGGACAAAAATCATTAAAAGGAATGGCAAACAAGATCTGGAATGTTCTGCCTCATGGGAGTCTCCAGAACTTATAGAAAATAAAAGCCTAATTTACTAAGAAGGTAGAAAGCTAGAAACATAAATTTTCCAGTCACTCACTATGCAGATGGTGAAGGGCCAGATGAGAAAAAAAGTGGGTTTCACCTTCTTAGCAGGTGGGATACCATAAGACATCTCTGGTCAGAAAAAATTGGTTCCCAAATAGCATTTCTCTGATAAAGTGAAAAGTTCCAGTAAGAAAGAAATAGAGATTATATCTTATTCACAATCACAGAATCAAATGGTTGGGAGGGATCAGCTACATTACTAAGGGTAGTGAAGCTCTTGATGAGGGCCTGGGTCTCCACAAGGAGAAAGGAAAGGACAGAGTCCCCTGCCTAAAACATTCTTGTCTCCAAATGACACAAAATAAAATTGTTACAGTAAGAAATCTTCTTGACTGAAGTTTTATTCAGTAAAAGCATCCTTTGGGATGTTTCCTTATCTAGTAAAAAAATAGTAACACTGATCATGTCTCTTCATCTAGATTCAATTTGAGGTTCACTGAGCTCAGAACTTTCATTCTCTGAATCGTTTAATTGAGATTCACCTGACAAATCTCATCTTTGAGTCTCCTCTCCCTACTGAAAGAGGATTCCTATCTATAGCCATTTTGTATCTATAATCAATGTCATATATTAGTGAGTAAATTCATCAGAAAATATCCTTCAAAAACTGATATTCTACCTTAGCGGTATTACAGCAGCTGAAAGTTTTGCCTCAGTGTATCCACATCACTATACATGTTGTATTGCAAGCTGCTACTGTTTTCCAAATGTGAGTCTAAAAAATTGAGACTACTTATTGGAAACTGCTAACTTCTCCAAGGAAGAAAAATGGACATAAAACCTTCTGAAAAGTCACACCTAAATGTTCTATGGGAAAAGAAAAAAATATATGCACTTTTATAATTGTCATTGGACCTCCCCTACAGTAGGTGGATATTACTATAGGAAACTAAGATGCAGCCTAAAAGCTTACAACACAGACAAGGTTAGAGTGAAGCAGAGCAGAGTCCAGACCTAAATTTGAGGACATACCTTGTTCTTAAGAACCACTTCCAAAAAAGCAACCTAAAGTTAAGGAAATACATTATTGAAGCTGATTGGTAATAGCCTATATATTTATTTTTCCTTATAGATTAAAAAAATAATAACTGGGTTTACTATTTCCAGGTGCCTTATGTCTTAAACATTGCACAGAATTTTAACTGGGGAACATCAAAGTCAAATTAATGGGCTGAGCATGCAAGAGCTGTGATCAAATAGAAAGGAGGTTTACAAATTCCAGGAGACCACACACAAAGCTTGCACATGTGTGTACACAAAAAAAGACATCTTTAATGCAACCTGCAGACAAGAGGAATTTTAAGATTGCACCATGAAATAAATGGAGAAGACAGTTGTCGCTGTTCTGAAAATATGTTAAAAAACACCTTCCATAAAAAAATGTAGACTTACAGTGTCTAAAAGACTTTAATGATAAGTAAGGTTTGGAAAGTGTCATTGCTTTCAGGATTCACAGCCTCCCCTGGAAAAAAAGGACTGCTCTTAGCTCTGTGGTAATTGCAGGATGTCTTCCCACTCCAGAGTGAAGGTGATTATCTCCAAACATAGGATAAGTTGACTATCCCCAGACAAATAAGACACTATCTTCTTCTTGCAGGCAGCTAATTAAACAGGCTCCAGCTGTACCAATGTATGAACTGCAATTTCTACATTATTGTAGCTACGGAAATTAGTGTTTGATACCAATAAGCAGAAGGAATAAAGAATGCATTGTTGAAAGATAATGAAGTAATTATTACTTAAATACCTAGAAAAAAAAATGTATTATGTTTGCATTGTAAATAGCTCACTTATGGATTATCTGTTTCTTTCACAGATTTTTATCAGCATTTTTCTTTCTGTCACTATTTCTTCTTCTCTCTGGCTTGCTCTGTGCCCTTAGACTCTAAACCTCTCACTAAGAAGTCAGTGAGTGACTTCCAAAACCTTTCCATACATTTACAAGACAAAGAGGAAGTGCTGAAATTCAATTTTTAACCCCTCAGAACACCTCTGTCTCCTGAAATACATTGCCAGGATTCCTTAGCACAGTGCAATGCATTTGCCCATCTTTAAAAAGAGAATGAAATTGAAGAATGAATAAACATAAATCCAAAGGCCCCCAAAACCCTCTGAGCAATAGTCCATATCACTGCTCCCCATCAGATAGAATGGCTTTTGGAGAGAAAAGGCCTGTCTCCTATCTTTAAAAATGAATCAACAGCTAAGACAGCTTTGATCCTGCTTTATGGTCCCTGTTTACACTTTCCTCAGCCAAACCAACACTTCCACTTGTCCTATCTGTGAAATCTGTATGGCAAAGCTGGACAGGGATCAGCAATCCACACAGTCCTTCTGATGATACATTTGAGTCAGTGGCATTCAAACTGTCTGGCTGGAAATACCAGTATGCAATTTTCCCATACTACCTACCCTTGTGTTTATAAGCTTGCTTCTACAGTACCAAAGGTAGCAAAGAAGAGTCCATGCAAATAATACATATTATCACTCATTCAGAAGTCTGATCAATGACCTTGGCAGAAGCCAGTCATCATTTCAGGACTTCTTCCACAAAGCACCTGAAGATAGCTTTATGATTTACATTGCAAATGTTAAAGGAGGGTAACCAGACAGCAGGTATGCCAGCATTTGACTAAGCAGTTGCTGACCTAAGACAATAAAAAATTTTTAGAGAATAACAAGAACAGATTCTATGTCTGTATCAGTTTCCAAATTCAACTGTCCTTGTGCTAAGGCTTTCAAAAAGTCACCCCATGAAGACCTGTGGAATCCTTGGGGTCATCGTCAGTCTTCCAGACAACACAACTCCCCTAGACTTTCTATTTCTTTCTCTCCAGCAAGTCCATTCTAGACACCATTCATTTCCAGACTGTGAGTTCTTTGTTCTCATCCTGTACACTCAAAATGTCTTCTCATTAAATTCCATTTCTAACAATTTTCCTAGATACGGAGTTTTCTGCTCTGGGTGAACTTATGTGATGGAGCTCTAAATGTAAGCACCTAGAGTGGGAAGAGGAGACGCAGGGACCCACGTGTCTGTGGTACAGGCAAGAGGAACAAGTCTGTGTATATGTATATATGCAGACTAGCAGACCTTTTTCCTAAAGCGGAGAAGGGCAGGATGAGGCTGGAGTTGTTGTCTCTGAGTCAGTACTGAAAGTGCCCGCCTGTGTTTATCTGTGTAGCTAATCAAATGCATATGTATGTGTGTTGTAAATGCGTTTGTGCCTGTTAGGAATACACGCTCAGCCTCTCTGCTTTGAGCTGAGGGCAGGGGGCAGCAGCAACCTTGCCCAAGTGAGCTTCTGTATTTGGCAAATCCCTAATCTGAGCAATTAAAACAGTAGTAAGTAGAAAATACTCCTTTTTTTTTTCTTTTTTTTTTTTCTCCTGTTAATTACTGTTGTAGCAATAAATTAATTTTCCCTTCATCGTGGCAAATCATTCAATTCTGAGCTCCCTTGAATAAGAAAATCATATTTGGAAATATTTTGTCTGCTGCCTCATCTTGATGCATAGAAGCAGCTTCTCATTTTGTGGTTATGTCAATTAAATGAATATAATGCATATGAAAGCAATGAATGAACATATTTAACTTCAAATTTAGGTTCAAAATTATTTGAATGTCTATGTATTTTTTTTTAACCTTGCAGAACCTTAAATTGTTACATAAGGTACAAGGCCAGAAAAATGAGTTCAAATGTCCTTCTCCTTAGAGGGTGGTTTCCATGCCAACCCCCAACTTTTTATTACTGGATAGTTTGGCTGTATAATGGTTAAAAAAAGCTGTAAGGTCTAATTTTTATAATGGAAAAGTATTCTTTCTTCTCATATTGTAAAATTGCTGAACCATTATTGAGTATATTTTCAGAAATAAGATCGCTTTTGGACAGAGCCTGGACAATTTCAGCTTCAGAAAGCTGGGGAATGAAAACTATCATGCAATTATGGCTATAATGGGCACCACTATTCCCTCTATAACTGCATCCTAATTGGCTTTTCTGTATCCAATAGGAATTTGATGTTGTTAGAACCTGCAAAGAAGAAGAAGATTTATAAAGGGTAGAAAGGCACCCAGCTTGGAAGTCTAAAATCAACCCATGCCAAAGGTATCATGATGACCAGCCCCCATTACTCTTGTTGGGAATTAGATGATCAAATTGTTTTACAAATCATGGTTACTCACATCTAAAATTTAGATGATCAAAAGCCCCATATAACCCATGAAGTCTCCAAAGTTTCTGAAAGTCTAGTGGTTTCCTAGTTAGTAGGAACAGCTTGAAAACAGATATTTCATATCATTATTCTCTCTATCAAGAAATAATATGCTCTTTAGTGGCTGTCTCTTGATGTTTCTTGCTAGAGTCACTGTGAATTCTCTAGGTAAACAAAGCAGAAGACATGAAGTTAAGTCTTCTACATACCAGTGGAGTGATGAAACCTCAGAGCTGCTATGTGTGCTTTAGTGACTTCAGGGAGAAGGAAAAACGGTGTTTTGAGAGCTCAAGCTGAGCAAGAAGTTGCCAACATATCAGAAACATATCCAAAACTCCTAAACCTGATATATTTTTCCATGAGAAGTGTTTGGTGCAGATAACCAGGTTATTAAGCCCACCACCTGGATAAGGAAGAAGGAAACTTAGATATGAAAAAAATGAAAAAAAAAAAAAAAAAGGCTTTTATAGGACAGTCTGGGCCCTAGAGACATCTATGAAGGAGCTGAATTCACTGCAGCCATCATGAATGAATTTGTCTCTGCATTGCACAGGCAGCTGAAGTGGTGGTGTTAGTATCGCTCTCCCCTGTAGGCAGTCTTTGCATTGCTAAGACTCAGTCAGACCTCTGAATCTAGCTATGTCACTCCTCTGAATGTGACTATGTTCGGGGAATTTATCATTCTCTTTTTTTTTTTTTTTTTTTTTTTTTTTTTTTTCTCTACAGAAAAAAGCTCCTTGATCAAAAATTTCTCTTCAGCAATAGTTACTCTAGTATTGAAATGGATGAAATTTCTGGTCCAAATGAAAAAAAAATAAATAAAATAACACTACATCACAGCAAATAAATAATTTGTGCTTGGGGAACTCATCTGATACAGAACAAGATATACCTTGAGACTGCAAAACACTCCTGAAACAGAGAGGAAACTCCAGTTCTTCTCTAGTTATAGATCATGGAAAATGCATATGAACTGTTGCCAAAGGAACCCCTTAGCAACTTCTCAAGTCCATTTGTGTGTGTCTAAAGTAATAGAATTCTTCATGTCTGAACTGTATTATTTCATTCGATGCTCTCTTTCTTCTCTTCAGACCCTCAGTATCTCATTCTCATCCATCCATAACTGACCACCATAGCAAAAAGCCTCTGTTTTTGTCTCAAGTTGCACTGCTTGGAAAGTCTCACTACTTTTCCCCAGTTCACTGATTTCTTTTCAAATCCAAATTCCATGTTAAAATTTCCTCCTTCTTTATGTGACCCTTCACTTCTGTCCCCCTATGACCTGCACTCTGTCAAGACAACTTTGTGCTCAGAATTATTTAATTTGATTATTGACTGTTCACGAAACACTGAGGCTTTGTGATTAATTGACCACACTGTGTATCCCTGCTGACAAGCACTTCTACATTGTACAGAGATGGGATTTCTATTTTCCTCACTTTAAAAGATGGTACATAAAACTAGAACCACTCAGTGCTTCTGTTTAAAATATCCATGGATTCTATTTCAAATAATCAGTGTTTCATCTGCATCCGAGTTGGACAACATTTCAAAATCTACTTGCCAGGCTCAAGTGCTCTTCAGCCTCTTATGTTCTTCCTCAACAGTCAAGTATTGTTTTAGGACACAAAAGTACCAATGGTTTAAAAAGCCATATGGCAACAGTGTGGCAATCCTATAACAAAAGAAAGGATTCCTCCAAAAGAGTTGGTGCTTGAAGCCATTCAGCAGCTTGCCTGTGTGAAACCATTGCTGCTTGGCACCCCTTGCCCAAAGAAACTGGCATGCCACTGTGTGGCATCACGCCATCCTAGCAGATGGGCATAAGCATAAGCAGCCAAGAGACCATATATGAACATCAAATGTGTTTTCTAAGAGCATAGTTCATAGCCAAGAATATTTCAATGGTTAGCTGCTTTGTCAGTGTAGTCAAGGAGAAAAGCAAGCCAAGGAGCATGAGTGATCCTAAAAAAAACACCCATTCTGTAAGTGTCAAAATTTAGAGGGTGCCACTGACTGCAATTCAAAGCAATGTTCCTATCCAAGTACAAGAATTTGATTGTAGGTGAAACTGTAGAAAATTTTTTAGCTATCCTATGCTCATTTACAAATAGACCTGGGAATCAATAAATTCCCACTTACATACAGGCTAAGGGAATAACTCATCTCAAGAGAAATGAAATCACAGTCAAGGCACCACATAGGCCAGTATCTCCTGGGGACCAGTATGGGCAGGGGCTGCTCATGGTGGCACGGTCAGGCCTTGTAGCCAGGACCCACCTCACCACCCTACAAGGGGGCAGCTCCAGCCCCAGGCACAGGACAAGTTAGTGAGTGCAAAGAAAGGCCAAGGTCAAGCCTGGAAGTAATTTGATGCCCTCAACACCCTCAAACAGTTTTCTACCTGCAGTCAGCCAAAACTTTGAATGAAACTTTTCCTAGAAAAACTAACATGAGATTGCATTTCTTGGTGTCATGAGTTGTATTGTTAAAGGAGCAATTGCTGTTTTATGTGTAAAAGAAACTCAGATGTAGTATAAATTGCAAGAAATGCTTTCATAAATATTATCTACTGAGAGTTTAGTCTTATAAAAAAGAGTCAAAGAAAGAAATGTATCCTTTTGTTTTTGTGCATCTCCATCTGTAAAAGTTTGAAATAGGATCAAAATTTGAAATCATTTCAACAATGCAGAAAGAAGATAAGGGGAAAGCAAGAATTCCCCTTATATTAAGAAATGAGTTCAGCTATAATTCTGCATGTTTACCTGAGCCCCAAATGATTTATAGTTCTTTCATTCACTGTTAAAAATGGCACTAAGATAAGCATACAACTGTAAAATACACTTGACTGAATATATTTGCAAGAACTAAAAGGCAATTTCATCCTCTCTTTAGTTCTTCTGGGATTTCATCCCCAAAACTGATGTTGGCTACACCTTATTCAGGTTGAGGAAGAGCAGGATTCATCTAGTATAAAATAACAATTCCTCAGCAGTCAATCCCAGAAATATATATCAGAACCCGACCTGCAGGTGATGGCTCGGCCCAGCCTCAGCCTGGACATGTCCACATGGTGACAAAACTGTGGTTTACTAATCTGTGGTTTACTAATCATAGCAGGATAAACACAATCTTACCCCATTAGAGGTGTTGCAACTCAATGCAGAGCAAGACCTTGATTCAGGGAAAGAATTAATAATAATAATAATAATAATAATAATAAACTCTATGGCTCAAGCATCCTATTAAATTCAACAAGATAAATTATGTTTTCAAACACTTAAGTGCTTTGCTGATTCAGGGTTTGAGTGCATATGATCAGTATCATTGTTCATAGGAGTATTCTAACGATGTAAAAAGCCAGGCTGTATACTGAAAAGCAAAGAGGAGCAAGAAGTATGAAAAAGCGGAGTGGGGGATATTTTTCTTCCATTATGACACTGTACTGGTATAAGTGAGACTCCAGCAAACAGAGCTCTGAGGCAGATTGAAAATTGTGCACCCATGCCTGAAATTCTCACTTTGAATTGTTTTAGGAAATATATATCTGTGCTGGGGAGCATTATTGAGCTTATGATTCTGCTTCATCCATCCCATGGTTCTCTGTATGACATGTAAATTGCTCTCAGAATGCTATTACTTTCCGCATGTGTAGAGAGAGAAAAGCTGAAAACTGCTAGGCTGTTAATAGCACTTATATTTGACAATTAAAACCAGTGTTCAGCTTTAATGCCCAAAGCAGATTCCTAGTTTATTACCGAATCCTGCTTTTCTTTTTATCTTTTGTTGTTTTAAGTCCTTTAAACTGTATTATAAATGCATTTAGTTTGTGTCTTGTAACCGAGCACTCCAAATCACACCAAAGAAAATTAAAGAGCACACAACAAGGATCTTCAGAGCACTTTCCTCAAGCATGCTAGAGAAAAGCTTCATGGTGTAGTAGATGAACATGTTCACTCCAATCTGTATTAGCCAGATATCACATCCATCCTGTTACTCAAAGTGGACACAATAGTGACCTGCAGCCTACATTATTTCAGCTCATTTTATCACAGAATAAAATTACTCAACAGAAAATTTTCCCTGGGTACAAAACAATTATTTGACTTAGCAACAACAATCACGTTGAATAAATTAACTACTGATTCCCCTTTCTGTGCCACTTTTCGAGTTCAAGTTCCATCTCAAGTTTCAGAGAGCTGAATGCCACTTGTGAGTTAGCTTCTTTAGTATACACCCCTGACCATCCATATTTCAACAGCAAAAGATTTGGAAGAAAAACATTTTCTAATGGAGTATTCCTTGAATAAAGATTTTAAATGAAGCACCTCAGCCAAGTCAAATGCATTGTCCAATGAATTTAGACATTTTCTGATTAGAATCTACTGATGTTGTGTTTACTATATTTTGTAATTTATACTGCATTTTAAATAGTTTGACAAACTAAAAAGACAAAATCAATCTACAAAAGGAATTTTTTTTTGATATTTGTACACATGAAACTTTTTTAAGCATAAAAATTTCTTATCTAACAATATGTCCAGTTCTACCACCAGATCTATGTTTAACAGGGGTCTTTAACCCAATTTGCTCAGGAGGGAGGTAACATTGCTCCCATAGGAGTTACCCCTCTCTATTATGCTATGGAGATGATTGCCTCAAAAGAAAAATCACTAAAAAAAAAACTGTTCTGGGGTACAGTTAAAGAATACTTTCTTTTGCCCTTTTTCTGAGTTTACACAGATGAATAATTATGGAAATGAGCATGGCAAACAGTCTATAAGTTAGGCAAAGAATTTCCCATACTCAATGAGAAGGAAAAGATAAATAATTTTTGGTAATTGCCTGTAAATATTAGATAAACTCAGATATTTAATTTGTAGATGATAGAGTTTAGATAGAGATGTGCGCTGATACTACCTACCTATGATTAGAGTTATCCAATCTGATAAAAAAATCTACTTGAGCCAAATTCAATCTTGTCGTTACTGCTCAGTTAAATTCAATAAGTTTTCCAGGTTTCTCCACTTGTCTTCTTAATTCTAACTGATGAAGCATTCCAGGAGCAGAACACAACTCTGATTCTAAATGCTTTCATTTAAATTCTGCTTCTGCTGGATTCTTTTACCACTCCAGAAAGAAAAGATAACTTTTCCCTTTCCACACACTTCAATCAGACGATAAATAGCAGATCACCTACTTTATCTCATACTTTCCTTTTTTTTCACTCCTGCTTTTAGATTAACAGCTATTGACTATACTCAAAAGCAATTTAAACAACAATAGAGTATTTAGGAACTTTGTCTTGAGGCCAACAAAGAATTCAAAAAACACCCTACAAGAAAATTTCCTTAGGTTTTTAATCACTCTTCTGTGAGTATTTTCACTCACTCTGAAATTTTCCACCTGCCAGTAAAGATGATTTGCCATTAATTCAGGGAATAGCATGGTTTGAACACAACCTTCAGGTCTTTTATCATCTGGAGTAATCCTAATACTTCCAAAGGGCATGGATTATTTGAATAGAATAGTTAATGCTAACTTTATCACAAATACATTCTAGTTATCAGCATCGATATTGTCATTAACGCTATTGGTAATATCATTAAGAAAAAAAACTAAAGCAGTACAACTGGTAAGTTATGATAGAACCACACTGCCACTGGAAAATCACAATGGTGTGTAGAAAATAATACATACACCAGAAATTACAGAATTCAAAAACAGTCTTTCCATAAAACTACACATTTACTAATTTCATCAAGAAATGTCTAATGATAATTGGTGAATATCCATGCAGCATTCTGAAAACATCATTTTTTTATTATAGTATTTGCTTAGAGCTAAAAGCAAACACACATGGAAAATACCTTCAGAACTTGTCAAGTCCATCTCCATGGCCCAAGATGGGGGCAGTTCCTACACCATTCCTGATACTTGGTTATCTGAATCGACTTACCTGTTTGGAAGCCTGAAAGGCTTTCAAAGATGCTGATGCCACTTTGGTATGTGTCTCCCGGATACATTTTTTAATTCATTCAAATAAATGTTATAACCTGGGAAAATACAGTTGTGTTGGGGTTTGAGTTTGATCTTGGTTATGTAATGTTTTTAGGTCGTATTTTTTTTTGGTGAAAGAGCTGGGAGAAGAAGAAACATTGTGGTGCTTTGACTGCTCTGACTGAATTATGTGTTAGCTAAGTCATTCCCTGGGAATCCCGTACCAGATTCTTTATCCTACCATGAATCTTCTTGTGTCTTCTTCTCACATCAAAATTTTACAAGCTGGTTACAGAGTCTGTTTCCCAGCATATTCTCACAGCTCTTTGCAATTTGACTGAATACATCCAGGTTTTCAATCAACATTTTGGATATACCAGACTCTAGATATATTTTAGCTAGGTTCTCCACTCGTGGGAATCAGCCTGGAACCATCATCCTGAGTAAACAACCCTCTTTGAGCCAAGCTTTGGCTATTTATCCTTAAAGGGCCTGAAGTGGCCAGAGTAGCAAGCTGATGAAGCCTATCAGTGTACCTGCTTTTTGAGTTGCACCTTTCTTCTAAATGGCTTATTTTAGAGCCTTTTTTCCTACCTCTTATTTTTTGGGTTTTTTTTTTTTTTAAACATCCTGTTTATTTCTCCCAGTCATGGCTGGTTATGTAAAGACAGAGAGGTCAAACTACAGATGCACTTGCTTCATAAGCACTATGGTTTGTTAATTCCAAATGTCTCCATGCTTCACTTGGTGCCAAGTGGCCCATTCTGCGAGGTTTTACAAATATGCTACAAAGGCAAGTTCCAGATAAGCTGGCAGTTCTGGAGACAGATAATAAAAGTCTTACATGACGTCTTTGAAATTAGAACGCTATTTCTGAACAACTCTGGCTTACTGCCACCAATGATGGAGGTGATTAAGGATGTTGCTCTACAAAGTGATATAACTTATTTTGAAAGTCTCAGCATTTTGTCTCCATGCTCTTTTTCAGCAAAAGTAAGTCCTGGTGATAACGTACTAATCGATAAATCAAATAAGACAACTGATGATGGAAGACAACAGAAGATATATCCAGAGTGGTAAATGTTAAAGATTTACTGTTTATATCACATAAATTCTGGATGCTATCTTAGTGTCCTTTGTAATGACTGTTCCTAGTCTTAAAAAGAGATACACAAAAGAATATTCTTAAGTCTAGTGATTAATATGTCCTAATTAAATCATCGGACACTGCCATAAAATAAAGAAATTAAACTAGATGAACTGGAAAATGAATAGGGAAAATGAAAAGCCAATTAGACATACACGAGTCCATGGAATGACATAGGGTACATCCCTGAGGGTTTTGAAGGACCTGGCAGATGTCATTGCAAAGCCATTCTCCATCATCTTTCAAAGGTCATAGTAAAGAGATTAGGTTCCAAAGCCTGAAAAAAAAAAAAAAAAAAGTCACATATCACACTTATCTTCAAGAAAAGCAAAAATGGGGGATTCATGGAACTACAGGCTGACAAGCTTTATTTCAGTCCCTAGGAAGGTGATGGAACAAATCCAATTAGAGGTCACTTTTAAACCCATGAAAGAATAGAAACAGGAAGCTTGAGTTTACTGATGTCAAATATGCCATACCACCTCTTTGATTTCTGTAATGAGCTGACTAGTGTTGTGGGCAAGGGGAGGGCAGTGGATGTTGCACACTTTGTTTTTAGCAAAGCCTTTGACACACATTCTCACAGTCTTCTTATCATCAAACTGGTGAACCAGCGGTTGAGTAACTGGGCAATAAGAGTCATGGAAAATTGTCTGGACTGTCAAGTTTTAAGAGGCATAATCAATGCAAAAAATGCAAAGTCTAGCTGTCAGGGAGTAGCTAGTGGAGTCCCTCATGAATCACTACTCAAACCTGTAGGGTGTAATGTCTTCATTAAAGACATGGATGATGGGACAATGCAATCTCAGCAAGTTTGTGGATGACAGAAAATTGAGGAGAGAAGTCAGTATACTAGAGGATAGGGCTGCTATTCAGAGGTACCCAGACATGCTGGAGAAATGGGCTAACAGGAATCTCATGAAGAGGAAGTGCAAGGTAATAAGGATAGCCTCTATGCAACAGAACAAGTTGAAGGCCAAGTGTCTAGGAAGCATCTCTACAGAGAATAGCCTGGTGGTCCAGATAGATACGAAGTAAAACAGGAGCTAGCAATATATCCTTGAGGCAAAAATAGGCTACCAGCCTCCTGGGCTACATTAGCAAGGATGTAACTAGCAGGTCCAGGCAAGACAGCTTTCAGGAGAAAGCTTTATTCAGCATTTGTGCACGTGGAGATCAGTGTCCTCTTTGGGACTTCCCAATACAAGAGACATAAAAATAATAGGGTGACATTCCCTGTCACCAAGCTGGTTAGAGGGGCTGGAGCAAATGACAAACGATTACTCTAAGCCACAGGAGAGGCTTAGAGTAGGTGCTGGTGATAATCTATTCATCTCAGTTAGTTGAACATGGAGAAAAGAGGTTCAGGTGACACCTTATTGCTGTCTACAGCTACCTGATTAGAGGCTATCAGAGAGATGAAGCCAAACTCTTTCCAGAAGTGAACAGTAATAGAATGAAAGGCCATGCTCACAGGCTAGAACATGGGAAATTCCTATTACTTCCTAGGAAAAGTTTCTTTATCATGAAGTGGTCAGGTATTAGCATAAATTGACCAGAAAGACTGTGGAATCTCCATCATTGGCAATGTTCAAGTGCTGATGGGACATGGCTCTGAGCCGCTTCATATAATCCTGCTTTGAGCAGGTCCTCCAGAGGACCTCCAACCCAAAATATTTTATGATGCTTGCCATAGGCAACTACTTTGCCTGTGCTTTGAGACATTGCTGATTCAAAGCTTGAATTTAGGGCTGATGTCACATAACATGCAGATGTTTTGAAGACAAAGGGAGAAAGGAGAGGAGAAAAGTACATGAAAGAGCAGGAGTTCTTTAAAGAGGAGTTAATAATGGTAGATATGAAAACAGTACCATTTCAGGTGTATGTCCAAACTACATTCAAAAACTTCTTTGAAAAGTAGAGAAATGAGTATATCTGCCATTTTATTCAATAAATATCTTACAAATGCTAACAAAAAATAAAGCTTGGCATTTAGTAATCCCTTTGATGGAACTTGCAAGAAGAGTGAACCGTAGTTATAAAAAGAAGGATTTGTGTTCTATGGAAATAAATATAAAGGGACAGAAAAAGACCAAAAGTTTCAGATGAAGTAAAACTTCAGAAAAGTTCTTCAACTGGTTGACTTAAAAAACATTTTTTAAAATGGTATTAGTATTTAAATTGGTATTTAACTGAAAGTGGAGCATCAAACACTACGTGTGCTTGGATTTTTTCTCTTAATTTTCAGGTGTCTTCCTACAAGAGCATAATTTCTGCCATATTCGTCAGAGCTGAGGGCTTCCTAGTGCCTTGTCTCTTACAGCAGACAAAAGCAAATGCATGGAGAAAAATAATGTTTTAAGGCAGAATAAAATATCCTTCACATTAGATCTCATCTTCCCCTTGTGTTAGTGACTGGCTTTAATCTTGTAGACTGAGATATTAATTATGCTAGCTCTACTGTTACCAGTAATTAAAATAACTCTGTATATTATTGCAACCCTACTAAACCCCTTCTTCTATTCTGGAGATGTGTAATTTCCTGTGACAATGAGTTCTTCAGGCTAATTTTACATTTCATAGATAATTATAATTGTAGATAATTTTGTTTTTTTATCAGCTTTGACTGTTCCTCTTTTTCATTTCATTGGATACTCTCTTGTTCATGCATTTGAGGCAGTTGGAGAAGGAATTCTTAAATTTACTTCCAAAGGCAAATACTTATTATCATGTTTTTGCAACTTCTTTTTTGTTCTCCCACTGTGTACGTGACATTCGCACAATGTCTGCCTGGTTACTGGTTAGCTCTGCCCACTTATTGAGCTAAACAGGTATCACTTGGCTCCACTTCAGAAGTCATAGATCCATGTCAGCCTGAATCTGACCCAATATGTCTTGCAATCTTATTAGCAAAGCCTGCAATGAGGAGACATATCCCCGAGCTGACAAAGAGTGAGAAAAGCACCAGAACTATATGAGTCTGGGTCCACTTGCACTTACACTGAGCACTCCAAAAAAGTTCAGAATCAGGGTGTAACTAACCCTCTTTCATTTTAAAATTCCCCAAACCCCAAAATCCCTGTTCAATATAACTTAGTGCTACATCTGTTAGAAAAAAAAAAAACAAACCACAACAATAACAAATCTCACTTGTTAGAGGTTTCAGATTAACCTAGGAACCATGCAGCTGCATACGACATTTTCTTCCTAAGTTATAGGTTTCCAACAGATATCTTAATATTTAAGGAAGCAAAATGTTCATACGTGATTTCCATGGAAAGCAATAATTTTTAATGAAATACAACCTTGGACACCTTAATTTTTGTACTTCGCAGTATTGCTGCAGTCTCCTTTTGGAGCTGTTAGGGAGCTTCCACCTCACCCTTCTACGTGTGAGAGGATTGTGGAAGGACCTCTATGCCATGCTTCAGATTCAGTAGCGTGTCAGAATTGTTGGCTGAAGTGAGCAAGCAAAGGACAGGATGGGAAATATCTTCCAGTCTAGCGAAAAAATGTGGATTAGAGCAATCACTGAGAGATATCCCTTTCTGACCAGAAATCCTCTTCACCACCAACTTAGAATACTTCTTCTATTACAATTATTCATAATTATTATTTATATATACACCAAAACTACTTAAGGAAAAAGAAACTTTTGACTTGCTCTCACTGAATTTTGGACTCCCCATAAAAATAGAGCCTTTGCATCTATTCCCTGCTGTAATTATGATGAATTAAACCAGCTATCTGAAGAATGTTTATGTACAAGTCCAGGGGTTGTATTAAGGCAGCCTTTCAACAGGCCATTCTGACAGGGAAATGTTTTGCAGGAAATCAGTGAAATCTGGGCTCCGTTCGGAATCCGAGCTTAGAAATGTGCTACAGAAGTCCTAGGAAGAGAATAAAAACATCACTAAATACAAAAAAAAAAAAAAAAAAAAAAAAAAAGTGGAAGTGTGTGTCTTGTACTGGGTTCTGTTGTACTGATGCTCTAGGAGTCCCAGCTTGAGCAGGGAAGTTGGACTAGATGATCTCTAGAGGTCCCTTCCAACCTTAACCATTCTGTGACTCTGTGATTCAGTGATTCTGTGAGTTCAATGAGCAGTTGTAGCTTTGGCACCGACACAGATTTGGTGCAAGTAGAGAGTGGCCGTGCTGCCCATACAACCAACTGGCTTTTTTTGTCCCTGGGTAGCCTTGAAAGCTGGTGTTGCACTGCCCCGCATTGCACCACTCGCTAAACTCTTCTGGACAGGAATTACAGAAGGCTGAGTGAGATATATGCTTGTTGTTTCTGCCATAGGGCTGAGAAATCAGGTAAATAGGATAGTCAATTTCCCTGTGATTTGCCTGAAGACTAGGTAGATGGTGCAGGAACAGAAGAAGCGATTGCCTCCCCTGATTGCATGGACTTGCAATCCTACTTACAGTCCAGCTTACAGTTAGGAATGATCCATGAAGAATACATGTCTACTGCCTGAATTGATTATTCATTTTTTCATGTGAAACTGATGTAACACAAGGAGAAACAAGAAATTTCATGTCTTCCAGAAAGCCGTAAGTCAAAAGATTAAACTGAGTGAATGATTTAGCCTCGGCAAACATGTTACAAAGAAGTCAATGGTGAAAGACTCTGTTGGCAATTGCGCCACAAATGTATGAAGCCTGGGGAGGTGTAGGCTGAAGATGGTGCCACACCACCACTTTTACTCTGAACATTACCATACTGACTTTAGAGGGGGAAACACGTGCATTTGGAGTGTCTGGAGGAACTCAGGAAGATCACTGCCTCCCACAGAAGCAACACGTAGCTCAGTTCATTAGCTGCTTGCTTTCATGCACCTCCGGGATTTTCATTCTTATGAAGTTCTTCAGGGACAGAAACTGCTTTCTTGAACAAGGACAGCAACTCCCAGTTCTCACTTCCCACATTTCACCGACTATATTTGCAGAGCACAGGGAATGGCTCGGTCCCATTGGGTACCACATATCAGGCATTCTCTACAGTGAAAAAGCTTTTTTTACGTGTAGGAGGTTTTTCCCAACAGTCATTTCAGTCTTGTCCTGAATGTATCATCAGTAAAGGACTACCAGTGGAGACATCAGAATTATTTGCAAGGACACTGGAATTTGCAAGGACACTGGAAGAGAATCTCTATTCTTCCCAAAAGAGAAAGGAAAACTTACCCAAACTGCTATACAAGGATATGAAAGCTTCTGTATACCATCAAGCCTCAGCAGATGTCCCTGTGAGCTAATTCAATTATGGAAACAACAGCCACCAGTACTTCCTACTAATCTGGAAAGGCCAAGGGATGTGGAACACTACAGAAAGAACCTCCTGGTGCACAGGCCTATTAACAGCAGCAGATCAGTTTTTCCTCTCTCACCGGCCTAAGTTAATCTGTTTTTGCCATAAATATATGGCAAAATATATGGTAGACCAGCTGCACACTCATGCTATTACCAAATCTCAGCTGAGGAAAGTTTCTTAAACTATTTCTTTTATTAATCTAATGGTGTTCTTGCACTTTGCATGTATTCAACAAAATCACAGAAAATTTGATGTCAGACAAAGGATCTGCTCTTGCCAGTAGTTGCAGAGTTGAGGACTAAGGTTCAATATTTAAGGTGAAACAGATTTTATTACTGATAATAAAAATTGAAATTACACATGCTAAGGTAATTAAATCTCATGCTTTCAGGAAAAATGCCTCTATCCCACTGATAGTTCTGGACATATGATTTATTGAACAGGTGTATCTTTATGAGACACTACTGGGCATAGAACAGTGGTTTGATCAATCTATCATGTCCCCTAAAGGGGAAATCGCTGCTCTTTTGGTTTGTGCTAGTCACAAGCGACATTAGCATAACAGATCAGACAGAGCAGAAGGCAACTACTGCTCTGGGAATAGAAGGCCAGGATCACATCCAAACTACAAGGCTTATTAGTGGAACAAGCAAACATCAAATCAGCATCTGCAAGACCTGATGGGTTTCACCATGGGATGCAAAAACGGGAGTCAGCATATTCTCTGGCATAGATCAAAAAGTCGTTAAAATCAGACATGTCACCAGAAGACCAGAGGAAATCTAAATGTGATGCCAACATTAGAGAATGAAGAGATGAGAGTACTAGACCAGAAAATTTGGCTTCTGCAGCTGTCAACATGTTGGAATTAATATTTCATTAGAGATAAGGGGGTTATTAAAATAAAACCAAAGGGGCAAAACGACACAGTGGCAAAACCTCAGTGCTTGACAATGCCAGCAATACAGAAGGAGCTATGACCCTCCATTTCTTTTTTTTTTACTGCGTGGTGCTGACTCGTAGACACTTACTTTATAATGGTCTCTGGCATAAATACTTGAGAAAAGGGAAAAAAAGATTTTCTTGGGAGACATAATAAAATAGAAAATAATAATAATAATAGAAAAGCATAAATTTTAAAGGGCTTATATTGGATCCTTTTTATATTATTTATGAAAGAAAATCAAATAAAAGTAGCTAAACAACTGGAGGTCAAAGATAGAGATCAGTGTAGCAAGCAAAGACATGTGGCCAGGATTGACAGGAGTAAATCTACAAGGCCATAAAAGAGATCTTATTTAGCATCTTCATTCTTACTTCCCCTTTTCTATTTACTAGAAAGCAAAGCATCCTATGATACCAATGAATTCAGGCCTGTCTTATCAGCAGCCATTGCTCTTCTTGAGCTTTGACATTTTCTTGTACTACAATGGACAAGCTATCAGGAGACCTGTGAATCATTCAGTATTCATTTATATCGCCCGCTTCTTTCGACAATTGTTATTAAGGAGGAGACAACGGAGAAAATATATGCACTCAAATGTCATTGCAAATGGTATGAGCAAGTTTTATTATATTACATGGGAACATTCCTAATAGGAATACATACTTGAAGAAAAATTAACTGAGCTGGTGAGTAAATCAGTATCAATCTTCTCCACTCTACAGCATTAATAGAAATTACAAAAGCGCCATGCTAGAAATCACTTTTGGAGACATAAAAGGATATTGCACTGTTTAAATGGATGTTCCAGGCACATGGACTATTTTAAACATGGTGTAAAATGTTGCCTCTTTGCTATGTTCGGTGTAAACCTTAGGGGCATCCTTGTCACTAGCATATATGAGTTATGGCATAGCCCCCACGGTGGAATAGCCACCTCCTGGAAACACACCACCAGAAGTCTTTATTGATTTTAAACATTCATGTTTTTATTATAGGGAGAGAATAATAAGGCAACATTTTTCTATATATAATTTTATCTAGCAGCTGGATACACAGATGTTTGAACCACACAAGGCACTGCCACAAGGACTTACCTGTGCTACAAGGACTCAATAAAGATACTTTTATTTGTATGCTCATATAATGATCATTAAGTACTCTCACTGTAAGTGTCATAAGTAAGCCAAACTCGTGACAGCTATGATACCTGCACTCATAATTGCTGCTATGAAGTGATCTCTAGGTATAAAAAGAAAGATGTGCAGGAAAGATGTGCAAATGCATCTGCAGATATTAGATAGGCAGAATAAGACTGCAGATTGTTTCTTGCTAATAGTAAGTGTAGGAGTGGAAAAGACTTTAGAAGGGAAAGAGGAAAGTTAGGACAGAGTAGTGTCTTAACTTCCAGCTAAACATGTACAAATATCTTAAGGGAGGGTGTCAGAAGAATGGGGCCAGACTGTTTTCAGTGGTGACCAGTGATAGGCAACAGGGAATGGCCACTAACTGAAACACAGGAAGTTCCATCTGAGTATGAGGAAAAACTTTTTGACTAGGAGGATGACAGAGCACTGCCACAGGTTGCCCAGAGAGGTCGTGTAGACTCCTTCTCTAGAGATATTCAAAACCTGCCCGGACACAGTCCTGTGCAACATGTTCTAGGTGTCCCTGCTTGAGCAGGGGATCTGCAGAGGTCCCTTCCAACCTCAGCCATTCTGTGATTTTGTGATTCCTGACTGAAGAATTTTTCCAGGGTTTCAAACACATCCCTGAATTTTCCTTGTGTAGTACTTGAAGCCACTAAGAGGAAGCAGCGGGTTTTCTATGACAAAAGGCAGGAGTGTCTGTTTCAGAGGCTCAGCTCCAAACAATACCAAATGGCTAGAAAGTTGGAAAGAAAAAGCCAAATTTACTCATAATGAAAGCTGGATCAGCTCCCCTCGAATCTGAATTTGCAGTGATTCTCAGCAGCAAGATTCCCCTTAATATAAAATACTATGAGAGGAGAAAGATGATGGTGTGTTTGCCAGAACCACCTTCTCACAATACAGGAGCGGGGAAAAGGACTCGACCTTCTTCCTTGCCTGGAGAGTTGTTCAGGAAGGTGACTTGGAACCACACAATTTTTTCCTTTGAAGCTGCTTAGATAAGAATGGCAGCAAGCAGGAGTCTTCAGAGTCTGATCAAACTTACTTTAAATAAGTTTTTCTCCTAGGAAATATTGGACAATCATTGGTCATCCTGGTGCATCATTCCTGTTTTAGCATTGGAGAAATGAATGAACATGAAAATATCAGTAAAATTATCCCCTTAAGTGACACTGGATCCTGCCAGGGTAGTGACTCGTAGAAATTCACCCCTGGGCTATGAATGCAGATGTCCTGATTCATGTTTTTCTTTTTTTTATACACCTCAGAAATTCCCAGCATTTTAAGTGGGATTCAGGTAGGTTACTTCTAAAGAAGGACATGCCCTTTAAAATCCTTTGCATTCATCTAATTTTAGGCCTAGCAAATTTTCTAGGATATACTTCCTGGGCTGAACTTTCTTAGAAAAGAGAGAAGGCCATTCAACATTGTGGTAGTTGCTAGAATACATTCTTTTCCTCAGGATAAAATAGCATTTCATGACTGCTCCGCTGGGTTGCTGCAACCTGACCTGGTCTGAAGGGAGACTTTTTTCTACGAGGTGAAAACAGGCTGAATTTAATGGCTGCTTATGTTAATGTGTTACCTTTAGTGCGATTTCAGCACATTGATGGACAGCTGAGTTAACACACTGCCTGTAAATGAGTATTTATTGCTATGAGGTTGTCATTAGCATCTTCCTGTAATTTGAATTGGGTCTCTAGAGCTTTTCAAGGGGGTACTTTTACTGTTTAAATCTCCAGACTCATTGCTAAATGACACCTGGGAAGATTTTGACCTGTGCTTGCCAGCAGGCAGCAAGAAGCCTGCAGCAAACATGGGAGAAGAATCTTTATTTAAAAATCACTCTGAGAACATAAAGATTATGAGGTCTGGTATATTTATAAAGGGAATTAAAACAATGAGGGCATGATAATTTTAAAAAATAATTTATTGCTTTAAATATCATCCTGAGAGCACTGGCGTGCCTGGATAAGAAAAAAACTATTAATAAAACCTGCCTTGTGGGATTCCAAACAACAAGTTTCTTGCCTCAGATTTGCATATTATTAAAGGCATACTTGCTGACTTGGTCAGCCTGTTACTATCCCAGCACTCACCCAGCCCAGTCTGCATGTCATGGCAAGGGAATACCTTTTAGCTTGGTTTATTTAAGAAAAGAGGCTTACACGACCACATTATTGTTTTCTTTCTATGTATGTCTGTCCTTTTCTAGACACATTTCTATTCACAGATGCCAAACTGGACAAAAAATTATAACTATAAAATACTGAATTCCCACACTTTTCTTACCTCCAAAGTTCTTGGATGAAAGGAAGGGCTGAAAGACAAGATCATGCCTTAGCTGACACAAGGAAGATATACACAGGGGAAAACACAAGGAAACTCCCCTGCCGTGGGGTGCTTCAGATTGAACTCACAATCGGCAAATTCAGGCGAAATCAAACTTCACTGCTCCTAATTTGCCTAGAACTATTTCTTTCTTTCCTCCTTTTTGGGTAGTTCTTATTTGTACATATTATCAGAGTGTGCTGGATTTCACAAGACTTGACTGAAGCCTATTGAAGACAGTGAAGATGTTCCCCCTGGCTCCAAAAGGGATCGAGTCAGGCTCTAACACAGCAAGAGATGGCTTGTTTCAAGAGCCAGAGATGTGTCTTTAACAGCTAACACAGTTTGCTCCTGCCTCTGGGCTTTTGCTATAGTCATTATGGTAAGTATATATATCATAATGGCAGTCAGTAGAAATGAAAATGGAAAGGCAATTATATATTTCCAGAAGCAAAAGTGTGGGGGCATTCACACTGTCTGATTTTAGGGCTTCTATCTTGACGGCTGAGCCTTGCTAAGTTTTATTTCCCATTACAGTGAAAGAGCTCTCTTAGCATTTCCAGGGAGACTACACATACAAATCCTTCCATGAGCTGCCCCTTCAAATGGATTTCTCTCTCTTCGTAGACCACATGAAAGGTAGATGGTGTTTCAATCTAAATGATGTGAAGATTGCCTTGGACAAGCTAGCAAAGCTCCTGAAATCAAAGAGTCAGAACAGTACTGCAACTCACCCTCCTCCGGCTCTCTCAGTAAGTTTTCAAGACTCAGGCAAGATGATCTTTGATACTCCACCGTTTTATGTGCCTTCTCCTGGGTATTTATCATGAATACAAATACTATAACCAATCAGAAATGCACCCCCTTCTTCCCAACATGCAGCTCCAGGTTTCGGCTCACTGATGTCTCATGTCAGTAAACCCCAGGCAGACTATGTGCTTTTACTGCTTTCTAACAGTTGCGGATCCGGGTATTTATTGGAGGCTTTCTACCATTTTGGCAAACTATGTGTTAATGTATGTCTTCATGCTATCTAGAAAAAAACACCACGGCCAAGGGTTGTAAAAAATTAAGCTGTAGATTATTCCCAAACTGCAGGTCACCAGTTTCCTACAGCACTCCGTGTTTACCCTGTCGTAATCACCTCTGTGATCCCTTGATTTGTTACACAGGGCAGTATAGAAACGAAGGGCTGATAAGTTTTCTTTACACCCTCCAAATCCTAGGCAATTCAATAAAAGTCCATTGTAACTTTTACTGCTGATTGTTAGAAGTTCAGTCTGGAAGGAGTCATCAATGTCCTGCTGACAAGGTCCTCCACCGACTGCATATGAGACTAAGACCACAAAGTCCTTTTGAGATCAGGTCCCGGTGCCACTATCAAGACCTGAGTCGAGACTTCTCTCTTTCTAACCCAGACTGCCCTAGGTCTCTTCTTGTTAGTAGGCAGGAAGAAGATTTGCCATCAGGAATTTCTGTCAGTGTCCTTCTGAAGCTGCTAGTAGATGCACAAGTTCAAAGCTGATCAATAGCATTATTATATAAAACATAATTACAAGCCGCTTACACACTGGATCTGCTGCTCATTTATACCATTGTCAATGAGGCTAGGACCAATTCTGTAATTTCTGATGTCATAACTGAGTAAAAGTAATCAAGAGCCTATTACTTATGCTAGTGATTTATAGTTGAGGCTTGTCCCGGAGGAAAGTAAAACTCCACTTGAATACAAGTGACAAGTTCTGCTCCCAAATGCTACACTTTATCTTCCCTGTGCAGAAAATTCAGAGAAAATAAGGCAAAAACAGAGTCTACCCAGGCTAGTCCCAACTCCTAAAAGAACCACCCACATGTCTCTAACCAGTTCCAAATCATTTCTATTGATAAAAATTCCAGTTTTCCTGACTAAAATACTCCATGTGCCACTCTTGCAACCTCTCATAAATAAGAGTCATAGCATCAGTCTTATCAGATTTATGTAAGGGAACAAAGACTTCTCACATGATTAGAGTCAAACTGAAGATGGAATAATGCAGTCATCTGCCAATTAATTTGATCCTGCCAAGTGTCAATGATGTGTTGAATAATCTCCACTCCAGCATAAGTTAGAGGCTGATAGGAGCCTTGTTCTTTGCAAAATACATTAGCCGGCAAAATAAAATAAAATAAAAACACTCAGGTGCCTCAACTCACAATAGATTATACCTACATAGAGACAGTTAGCAAGGAAACAGAATCATGACTGATGACTGTGGCATTTCTTCAGTGAAAATCACACAGCCATGGAATGGTTGAGGTTGGAAGGGACATCTGGGGATCACCCTGTTCAAGCACCCTGCTCAGAGCACAGTCAGCTAGAGCAGGTTGCTCAGGACCGTGTCCATTCTGCTTTTGAAACTCTCTAAGGATGAAGACTACACCTACTTTGAGTAACTTATTTCAGTCTTCAATCACCTTTAAAGAAAAAAAATGATTTTTCTTATGTTGGCAACATCGCAGAAAGAGGATAAGCAATTGATGTGAATTATTAAAGGGAGTGGTTATAAAAATGTCTATAAAATAAGCTAAAATAAAGAAATATTTCTGTCTGTACACTAGTGGGATAAATCACACCTAAAAAAACTAAGGCAGAGCTGCAGGGTGTCAGTAAACTGGAATTTATGTACTATCAGAAGCAAACAGCCTGGAAATCTATGGCACACATAATAATATAATACACATGCTGACCCCTAGAGAGATTTTCTTTTCTTGTGCTCAGAATCTTGTTTACGGCAAAGAAAAACACATCTTGTATTATAAAGCCGATCATTTAATGTTGCTATAAATGAAAATTTAACAGTCTAATTAAATAATCTTTATGAATCAAGTTCTAATAATTGCAGAAAAGATAATAATAATGCAGTTAGAAATCTCAGGAATAGTAGTAATATGATGTAAACTGTAAAAAATACACTTCTTTTAGTTTGTAGCCCTTTTTTCCTGGAGTTATGCTCCCCACTCTACTGCTCTGGGTCTTAAAATCAGTAGCCGACGGCTGCTGGGAAGGTTACTGTAATGAATCATTTGCCTCTGGACCTCCTTGCCAGCAGGAATATGATATTCACATTGATGTTTTCCCCTTGGGGTCAGTTTTATCTGTTTACCAACATGCTCTTACATCTTTCCTCTTTCTTTATGGGTCCACATCTCCATGCTGCATCTGAATTCACTACTCAGGGAATTTACTACTCCAGGTCTGCATTTACTGACCACCGGGGAGATGTTTAGAGACTTGGCCCAGCCACATCTCTTATCATCCCAGTCCCTGTTCCTCTGTGCCACAGCCCATGTCTCCATGGCCTCTGCTCTTGTACAGGCCTCGGTTCTCTACAGTGGCTCATTGTGTTAGAGACATAAACATCCCCTTTTACAGGGAATAACTGCTTGTTGCTGCCATCTGTCGAAAACCACACTCGTACCGTACAAAGATAAACAAAAGTAAAACAAATTAGCCATACACACCTGGTCAAACAGAGAAATTCCCACCAGTCAAATCAAGTAAACCAAAGCTGCGGGCAGGTCAGGAAAAGTTCAGACAGAACAAACCTGGAAAGTCTCAGCCCTGAGGCCTTGCAAACTCAGCACAAGGCAGTTACTAGCACGGTGTTTTACAGGGCCACACACTCACCCTTTGGAGGGGGTGATTGCATTTCTGCAGTGAAAGCACAGCGTTCAAGGTGGAGTAGGTCCTTTTCAGAGAGCATCCTAGAGGAGCGTCCTCTTTAGCCTCCCCAACATGTTAGACCTCCAAATATCGTGCTTGAAATACTTTTTAATTAAGACTGAATGACTTTTTAATAGATATGGCTCTTGCAAGTGTATTTTTAGGAGCTGCAAGATTTAATCTATGTGGTTAGCATTATATTGTTCAGAGTACAAGACAGCAACATTACCTGTCTACAGCTCCATGGCATTAGGTCTTTTGGGTTTTTATTCCACTTTCACCACAGAGGAGAAAGGAATGTTTTCTTTTTTATATATGCATGTGTGTGAAGGAAAGGAAAAAATATACTCCCAAGCATACACCAATATCCTCTAGAATGCAGATGAGAATGAAGGATCTAGAAGAGATGACACATTCAGGTCACTGTCTTCAGATGTGCCTCAGTTTCCTCGTTTCTAAAACTGGAATAGTGATAGTGTCATGCTCGGAGAGCAACTGATAGAAAGCAGAATTATATTCATTAATATCATTATACATAGATTTTGTTCCTTATAACTGGCCTGATGCTGGAAGTATTCTAAGTTTTAAGATCTCTACTCATCTTAAAAGCATCCTCTACAAAATAAATGAAAAAAAAAAAAAAAAAAACCCGAGGTTTTTTTTCCCCCAGTTTTCCATTCCCTGCCTATGGTTCCAAGATTAGAGATGGTATATTTCTTCAGAAGAAAAATAAGAAGTGTCAGAATTTATTCAGGTATAGCCCAGGCTTCATAATTAGTTGGCATCCCAAGGCAATGGTTTTATAACAGTATAAAAGATAGTAACATATAATAATAAAATATAACAGTAACAATAACATAATAATAACATGTTAAAAACATAAAATGTGACCAAAACAGTCATATTTTATCCAAAAATGCCAATTCCATGAAACAAAAATATTTAACAATCATATAATATTTTTCTTTATTTTCAAACATTTTGATAATATTAAAATGCTTTATTTTGACTTTGTCATGGCTATAGCATTCTGACATGGAATTTCTATTATAGATTGTATGAAAGATGTTAGAATAATATGGCTGAGTACAAATGAGATATTTTAGAATGTAATCTGTTAAAAAATGGCTCTTGATTTGAGATATAATCAAATCACAAAAATTACTGTGGGATAAAACTTTAATTTTCAAGCTAGTCTTGTTATACTAGTTTCTCATACGGAGTTTGTATTTAAGAGGGTGACAATGGGATAAGTGGATCCAAATGTACTTATAATAGTATTACTCCTAGTCCCAGAATAGATCACTTTCCCAGACGTACAGTTTCCTTGGAAAAATAATCCCCCTTTCTGAGCTGTTGAAATTCCTTCTACAGCTGCTAAAGCACAAGTATTTCAGGCATTTCAGTTTTTGGAAACAAACAAAAAACCACAGTCAGAGAGTGATTTTCAGAGATTGACTAAAATCAACAACAATAAATTTAAACATTTTCAAAGACAGAGTGGAGCTTTTCACTAGGTTGTGGGAGGAAGTTCTCAGCTATCTTTGCTCACACCTTGGCTGTGTTTGCAGTGGATTTCTAGCCTTTCAAGAGATTCTACAGAATAGGGAAAGTCCTCCAAGCTTTTCCCCTCTGTTCTTTCTAGGTTTGAGATCTATAGGTTCTGCACCAGGCTTCTGTAAGGCATCTTGGAACAAAGGCAGTCTAGGTGGGTTATTTCAAAGGATAAGACTGGCAAGGCTTGAGAAGGTGGGATTACACTCACGCCGACTTTGATCCTAGTTTGATTCAAAGAACTGATTGGTCCACAAGCTTTATATCAGACTGAAATTATGCAAAAACAAATAACTATGAAAGCAATGAATCATCCTAAAATATCTGCCCTGCTTTAGAAGGCAACTGTCTTGGCATAAATTCCTCTTCTCTTTGCTGCTGATCATCTTGGTAGCCACAGTACTTCCTCAGAGAATCAGATAGAAATTCAGATTAACTTACCAGGAAAAAATGATTTTTTTTAAAATTTATTTTTAAAGGATATACATGCTTGTTCCAAGTCCAGTAGATAAAGAGAACTAGACTGACTAGAAGTGTCTGAATAATAATAACAAGAAGGTCTGAATAGAAATAATAGGAGAAGGAGAAGGATTTAGCAACTAAAAGTATGAGAAGTTTCTTGCAATGGAGATTTAGTTATCCGGAGACCAGGTATCTGGAGATGAGGAATACAGTAGAATATAGATTATATTGTTCTTGAAATAAGCTAAAGACAGCAAGTTGAGGGAATGTTCTGGTACATTTTATTCCAACCTACAAAACATCTTTGAAAATATGAAGTTGGATGAGGTGGCAAAGACCATGTAACAAGGGCTTACCTTAGCTTCTATAGCTAAAAAAAAAAGAAAAAGAAAAAAAAGAAATAAAGAGGGTAAAGACAACTGACCTCAAGAAAGTGGGGGAAAAAAAGGTAAAGGAAAATATAACTTCTGAATTAGAGTCAGGATAAAACTAAGTTGGATGTCAGTAACAGTTTTCTAACTATAATGATAATTAAGTATAAGGATAATTGACTAGGGAGATTTTAGTTTCTCTGTTAGTAGAGGTTTTTAAGAGCAGTTCCAAGAGTCATCTATGAGGAAAGACATAGATATATATGACTGGCCTTCCCATGTTGACCTTGAATTCTCTTCTGTGATTTTTTTATAATGTTTAGATCTGTGTTAATGACCTTCCTCCAAATCCTTAACTTTGACTTCTTTTTGCTTTATTCAGCTTAAAAAATATGTCATGTGAAATAAAAAATATATTTCATTGGAATCTGTTTTGCTCTGAATTCAGCAGTTAAGAAATCAATGCCAATTAGATAGCAACAAAATCTTTCTGCATTCTCTTCCTTAAACCAACCTATTCAAAGAAAAAAGAAACTATTACAACCACATAAAAAATATTGATAAAAACATTGATCTGAAACTTATCAAATCGCTCCGTAATGGGCCAGGAAAGATGAGGTTTCTGATTTGAAAAGGAACAGAATTTATTTCTGTTCTGTTATATAGCACTCTTGTTTATTATGATTTTATTTTTGACTTGGAATATGGATGAGCAAATTTCAGTTGTTTTTCCATAAAGCTGAAAGGCACCTGGGCCTGTCTGTTGAATGCTACTCTACATAGTAGAAGGAAATATTCAGAACGTACAGGGTGCTGCTGCCAGGTGATGTCTCTTTGTGAACTAGTTCTCAGTTCTCAATCCATTTCCCTCATTTTTTTCAGCTCTCATTAGAACTGGAATTTAGGTCACCAGCATCATCACCATGGGGTCATTTTGTTGGATCAGAAGGAAAAAAGTATGATAACAATGACTATCAGATCCATCCTGGAATTTCCAGAATTCGCAGCAGGCATTTTTATCTACCATAAACTAAGCTATCAAGTGTGACAATTCCCTCCCCCCAAAATTGTGCATATTCAAATACACTATTACACATAAATGTTTTCACCCAATCACAATAAGGTAGCAAACATGCTCTGCTGTTCCATCAAGAGCATGAATCTTTAGTTGTTTTCTAAAAATCATTGAAAAAAGGGATTGAATTCCTTCTCTCATTTTTCCCTCTAGCTCCCATGCACAACTGGGTAGTCAAGGAATTTCCATATGGAAAGAGACTGGTCTTTTGCTTCCAAATACCATTTTTTTAAGGAGATTAAAATTAAGTCTTTCAGCTGAGTTTTAGAAGACAGCACCAAACATCATTCAACTTTGAGCAGAGACTAATTGTATGGCAGGGTGTCAGATGTTCTGGAGTGTCTGGTTTCTGGATCACAGCCATGTTTAAGGATTAGATAGAGGTAAAGCTGTTCTACAGTTCCCTGGAGAACATCAAAGCTAAAAACTGAGACATCTGCTGAGGTTATACGTCTTCAGAACTGGGTAGCAACACAGCATGAGTTTTCTGGATTGAAACCCATATTTAACACACTTCAGGATTAGACCCTGAATGCTTATGTTGCAATTAGGGCAGGTTGGAAGACAACAGGCAAATTAATATTACCTTTTCTAGCTTTCAACACAAAATATTATCCATGGGGTAATGTGCTTGTATAATAGGATTCTATGGAGTAATAGCCATGGGATAAGGTCCATAGGATAGTATCCTTCTGAGGAACTACAATACCTGTCATCTAATCTACTTGCTGGAGAAAGGTCAATAATATTTTGCTTAAGACGTAGATGGGTTAGTCTAACTAACTGAAAGGGAGTTTTGCTATTTACTTTAATAGAGTGATTGATTAAATCTTTATTTGGAATTACTCTTACGGGATTGACTAAGGTTCTTTCTCTGTAAGCAGAGGGCTGCTATCTGTACTAGGTAGAGATCTCAATATAACAGAACTTAGTACATAATTAGATCCTAATTCTACAAAGATATCCAATATGCTTAACTCAAGCATGTGAGATACTAAATCAGCAGTGTTCATTTCTGACTCCAGAGTTTTCCATTCTTTTCGATGTTGCCAATTCAGCACACTGCAAGGAGCTGCACCCTTGAAGTCATCATTATTCAGTTTGTTCATTTTAAAATATGATTACAATTTGTGAATTTTATGGCTACATTATCATGTTTCATTCAGGAAAACTAAATCTTATTTGAGGCTAAATTTGAGCTGAGATCTTTGCCTGGAATTACCACGTGAGGATTGTTATTAGAGTATATAGGCAGACTCTTTGAGATAATAGATACTATCTCTGGAAACTTGAGGCTGCTAGAAATATCTTTCCTGTGAAAAACACATCTGAAATTTTGTTTTTGATCACCCTTCCTTGCACATTGATTTGCATTACCATATGTGCACACTAACAGTAATCTATAGAGTTTATGCAAGTGCATGATCTTGCAGATGTTTTTGAGACTTACAGAGATACTGGTGAGCAGCACTGAGTACTAGTAGATAATCAGCATAATTTCTTTCTTCATCTGTTTTCATTTTTCTCATTTTCCCTTGAGGGATTAATTCCTGGTCTTACTATAACTTTTGCAAATTTTTGGTTCCTTTCCCTAGTGGAGCTCAGATACTACAAGTTATAAAGTAATATTCTTAAACACACCTTCTGACATTGACATTTACAAAACCAGCTAATTGATGAAGGAACCATGGGTTTTAAATGAGGCTGGGAAAAAAAAATATACTAAAATGCCAGACTTTTTAGTTCTGGATGAAGAGATTCTTTGACAGGGAGAATGTTTCCATTGTCTGGGGACCGCAGTCCCCGGCTGAGAGGAAAATCGCCTCCTTATTGCAATGATGGTTGAACAGAAGTGATGGGTACACTCTCAAAGGAGTGCACTGACTCTCAGCTGAGAACTCGTTTAGCTTGCTCTTACGTGATTAACACATCCTTAAATATTTCACGCACATTGGTACAGCTTCTGCAGCAAAGGCTGAAAGCTATTCCACCGTATAGCTGAAAACCAGGCTGTCACAGCAATCTCCAAGGAAGCAGGAGTCCGGACATCTCTAGGCAAATTCAGAAGCGGAATCTCTGTCTGCCAGATCCAGGGGGAATGCTGCAAGCTGCCGAAGTGTTCAACAAAAAGAGGGTGGCAGCAGCTGCTGCTGCTACTGCTTTTATTTAGGACCTAACCTACTCAGCAAGGAGTCTCTGGAAATTCCTTACTGTTACCTCCTGCAGGCAGCCATGAGGAATGCTGCTCTTCTGAGCTAGACATCGTATAAATCATGTCGTAATAGATTAAAGAATCTAACGTTTCTTGAAATATTTAGGCACTTAGAGGTGAAGATGGATATCCATCTGTGGGCTTTATGCAAGTTCCAAGGTATCTATGTGCAATCTGGAGACTCCTAATCAGAAGTTTGGCATTTGAAGCATTCAAAATCTCACCAGGCTTTACACAATTTTATCCCAAAAGCCTAACTCAGAATTGATATTTCAGCAAGCAGGGTTCTTTATTCCCCTCTTCATCCTTGTTTTATATTCTTTTGTACTGGAACACAGAAGAGAAAAATCATGTCTGAGGAAAATCTCTTCAGATACATATCTAGATTCAGTTTCCAGTTAGCAATGAGTTCCCATAGCACTGGTACCACTGAGATCAGCATCTCACTCTATGCACAGGTGCTTCTTATATTTATATTAAAGTTGTGATTCACCAGGTAGTAAGTAGGCAAAATATATATACACTTCTACTTATACGGGAGTACCCCAAGTGGCTCAGCATCTCTGCAGCCCTTTAATATTAAAAACACCAAAGGTACGCAGTTATGTGGTGATCCATTTGGGAGCTTACATGAGCTAAGATATATAGATCTAATATTTCACTTTGCAGAAACAGTTTATTTCCAGCAGTAAATATGATGTTTGTGAAATGAGAGCAGGCTATTTCAAACTGTTATAAGCCCACTGAATAATTGAATTATTACTCATCAGGGGGCCGTGTAATTTGTTACCTGTGCGATTCCAACACTCTGAATCAAAGTAATTACATTGCTGGTGTCATTTGGTGAAATAATGCTGTGAAGGTCTCTATGAAGAGAGAGGCAATTGCTGAAAGGATTTTGTTGAAATAATAGCACCAATTCAGCTGGTCCTCTTGCTTCATCCATTGTTACTTTATTATATGGCTAAACAGCTCTTTCAACTGTGTTTTGCTGGAGTGACAAATATGAGCACTGGAAAGAGTATCTATGGAGGAAAAAAGTACTCAACTTCTAAGGGGAAAGTACCCATCATATTTAGAAGCACAAATGTGCAAAAGGAAAGCAATTTATTAAATTTATATCAAAAAAAAAAAAAAAAAAAAGCACAAAGGCAGGTTTTATTATCCTCTGAAAATTCAGAGGCAAGATTCCACTGGAGATTTATCTAGTGCAAAGACCTAGCAGGAGATGTTCAGAAGCTGTTTCAAACCACAGAGCAGTCACTTCCAAACACCATATGTTGGGCTTCAGGAAAGTATGAAACTTGTATTAAAAATATGATTTATTTTTTAAGAAGAAGCATACTTAAGTAATTATTTCATGTCTGGCAATAGACTATAGGAATACATGTATTCACTTATGTGCATATAAAGTGGTTTCTATTGTGATGTTTATCCACATCTTAATTTCTAATGCATTTATTGCAGTGACCTTTCTGTGAGCCAGGACAATCCTGTACTCTTTGGCTTGAGGAAGGCCCAAGGCCCAAGGAGCTGAAGGCATCTTATAAAAGTCAAATTTAAAGCTTGCATATACTTTTTCTTAAGATTTACGTTGTTTTCCTTTAAGATTTTATACATTATCAGAAAAGTCCGCCACCTTCTTTAAATTTCCTTAGGCATTTGGCTCCAATGCAACTTAGAGGATACTGTGCAGGACCCAAAATTCTTGCATAGACAATAGGTGCTATGAAGTAGTATTTTGAAGAAGCTGATTCAGGTATCTAAATTAACTCCAAAAGATGGTGCTTTTAATCTTCAAGTGCAGCAGATTACAAATTAAGGTCATGACGAATGTTTTTACTTTTGTTGAGATACTGTACAGACTCTGCAAAAATAGCAGGAAACCTGTGCTAAAGAAAATGTTGTGACAGGGTCTTCCTTGGTAGATTCAACACCCACCCAGAGAAACCATTGATTAGTCTAGTGCTCCACTTCTGTGGACCTGCTTAAGGGATGTGGGCCTAATTTAAAGAGTAATGTGATGAGATGCAGCAAACACAAAAAGCAGCAAAGGGAGAAATGAATGCCATAGAAAGAAATTTATTCCAGGAGTTGGAATAAATGAGGGTATATAAAACACAGCTCTGAAGCTATTTTCAGTCAGTTTCACTAGCACAATGTTCATATTGACAACAACAGGTACTAGCAATCTGGGAATAAGAGAAGAGCAATGAAATATGTTTTCTCCCTGTGGAGTCAGCACAGAGCCAGAGCATGGCAAGGGCTGATCAGTCCCTCTTGAAGAGTTTCATCCAGTGAGAAGTAACACGCTAAGAGGGAAACAGGTTGCTAAAGGTGTGGAATGGCTTCATGATTCTATGATACTCAACAGGAGCTGTGACTTGGGGCTGACCAAAAAAAAGAATATGCTCTGTCTTTAAAGCAGATCTGCCTAAATACTTATCGGCTCCAGCTATTTAGGGTCTGTGGAGGTTTGTGGAGTCCTGACAGACATTATTGCAACTCATAAACATATGAAAACGCTTCAGTCAGGTGCCTTTCTTCCTCTGGGCCCTGGATCTTCTCCTCAAGTTCATATCTTCGCACTCCCCTGAACCTTCAACATCCCTTGTGCTTACACCCTTAATGGTATGGGAGGTATCTTCAAATTGACCATGACAGCTTGGCAATATGGTCTGTCCCAGGGCTTGAGAAGGACTTGTCTCTAGTTAGTAAAAGGGAGACATGCGCCGCTTTCAACAAGCTGTTGAACAACTCAGACCTTCAGTGCGTTAAATTCCCAGCCAAAGGCTGAAACCTTGATAGCTGGAAAACTTTTGCTCTAAAAATAGATTTCTTTGCATTATTGGATTCATGTAGCATTTTATATAATTACAGCCCTTGTTGAAAAATTTATGTTCTACAAGATCTGGCTCATAAAACCTGAGCTTTAAAGTACTACTGTGACTCTGTTATAAGCCCTTAATGCTGAGTCTAATTTTTATTATCAGGGGAAAACAAATCTACACTCTTAAAAGTCTTCCATAATTTTACAGTGTTTTAACAAATTCTGAACAGTTTTTCCCATCTGTAGATTATCATCATGCCTATACACATAAACAGAAAGACCATACACATACATTTCTTTGAATAAAAACACAAATTTGTGATTTTTTTTTTTTTTTTTTTGCAAACAGTTTTCTGGTAAAAGCAGTAATTTGGGGAAACAGTCTTTGTGTTTCATAATTTGTAAAGGAGACTGCTTTTTGCTGAAGGAACATTTTCAGCTCTTTTTGAAAATTTGTGTCTCTCATATTATCTTGAAATTATCTTCAAGAAACTGACAGTGCAGTTCCACATTATGGTACCTCAAGCCATAATTTCATGCTGCATCTCTCCCAGCAGGCAAAACCAACAAAAAATAATTGCTTTTTCTTGTGCCATTCCTCTGTTCCCTATACCCCTTACCAAATTTTTCTCCTCCTCAATGATGACGATGCAGCTGCTGCTGAAGCCACATTCTAATATAGATCAGTGAAGTGATGTGGATTGGAAAGCAGAGACCTTCTGCTATTTTTGGACACACCATATCTAATAACATTCTATATTTTTAAAAGGAGGAAGATAATCTGACCGTATCTACCACTTAACATCCTAAGGAACTGCATTTTACAGGTAGCCTCCATTTTAGAGTTGCACGGTTATATCAATGGTGCCCAGCAGTTCTGCATGGTGGACACTACTACTTTTCAGCAAGACTGGAGACAAGCAAGCACATCCTTAATCACCTTGAATACCAGGGGGAAGCTTGATGGGGGTATGCTGATGGAGAAAGTCCTCCACAAAAATCCCTCATGTCCATGTTGTTGTGGTAACAGGAGAAATGTTGACTGAACCTCTTAGGAGGTCCCACAGTCACAAAAGTATTTTATTTCAGACTTCTCAGTTTAGGAAAAGTCATTTGAGACATCATAGTATTGCCTGTCATTTTTTGAAGTGCATAGGGAGCTTTAAAATGCCCCTTGAGAGAGAATGGAAGTATGAGGAATACCCTGGTACTTTTAACATAAAGAGTGGCCTGAGTCCACATAGGTATTCACCCTGAGGTGAGGAATCAGGGGGCCATTGAAAAGGAAGGTTTCCAAGGTGTGCATAGAAGTTGTTGGACAAGGGAAGAAACAGATCTGTTGAGGGAGCTGGAACAACAATTTATGGGAGCAAGAAAGTTCAGTAAGCTCATGGAAAAGAACTTGTGCCTGATAACAGCAAAACACATCAGTGAGAAAAGGTGTTAGCTCTACGCTGTATCTAAACCAAGTGCAAAAGATAATGCACCACACGTAGCTGGATGGACATGTTAACCAGGAGGTTAATCAGTGAGAGCTAAGGCTGATGAGGGGATAAAGAGTTTGTACAAGAGAAACATCTGCAAAGTACTGAGCATAGACAAGCTCATCCTTCCCTTTTAAAAGGTGTTTAAGAACATAACAGAAGGTGAGGAAGCACACTGGCAAAGCATCTGACATCTGGTTAACACACCTTCTACATGAGTCCATCGAGGTCAGCTAATTCAAGAAGCGTCAGGCTGAAGCTTTTGACACCAGGTAGAACATTGAAAAAGTCAATGAGAAAGGATAATTAGATTCTGCCCCTATGTCCATGTAAAAGACATAATAAGTTGTGTGAATTGTTTGCTGGTGAGGCCAAAAGAAAGGATTGGACAGTCTTTATAGAACTCAATCTGAGACATTTGATTTGTGTTAAGGATAAAAGGGCATTTGCGACCAATTCAACAAGATCTGAAAGTAAATTATCATCCTTGGCAGATGAAGTGGCAGAGAAGGTGAAGAAATAGCACCAGCCAGAAGAGCTACCAAAAGAATCGATGAGCATCATCAAAGTCAAATTTGTGGCTTTCCCAACCAGAGCACTAGAGCAAGAAAATGGCATAGAGGTCATTGGCATAGAGGTCATTTTGCTCTCCCATCTGACCTGGGATTCTCTAATAACCACCTAGAGAGAGTAACATGGCTTTCAGTAGGAGGGTATTTCTATCCTCTGTGAATATTATGCATGTTTTTGCAAGACTGAGAAGGGCTAGTGAGTTTTAATTCTTACACTTGCCTCTTTCTATTACTAATGCTCTCTCCTTCTATTGAAAGAAAAAGAAAAAAAAAATCACCTGGACAATGTGAGTAGCCTTAGATTCTTGTGATCTACTGTTTTTGTTTTTTTTTTCCCTGGATCTCATAACTTGGTTGTAAGTTCATAAAGTGGTAGGGATATAAATCTTGATTTCTAGTGACAACATCACTGGATTTTACACAGGCAAATGGGATGTCTCCCTTTATTTTATTTTATTTTATTTTATTTTATTTTATTTTATTTTATTTGCGAATGCAGGTGCTAGCAGTCTAGTAAGACTCTAGTGCAAGTAACTACCTTCTGTTATCTCATAGCCTCCTTGCAATTGATCTAGAAACAGCCACAAAGTGACAAGAGTCCCTAGACAGTCCTGTAAGTAGACAGCAACACTATTATATTACTTAAAGCTTTAAACACTTAGAATTGAAAGGTTAGCATGCACATGCACAAAAATAACTACTTACACAGAGAAGAACTGAATAGAGAGGAAATGTGACAGAACTGGAAAGGCAGAAATTACATCCTTTCATGTTCTTAACAAGGATAAGAGGTCTCGGAAAATGATATAGGGTGGACTTTGAGTCTCCAAACTGGCTGCCATTCTACTGAGCATACGGCAGATGGCAGAGACCATCATTGCAAAAAAAAAAACAGCCCACAGAGCTTCTGAGAGGTTAGTTCTGCACAGTGGTAATGGTTATCTGATACCATGGTTTAACATCTATAACACCAAAGCAAAAAATCACCTTTGCTAAAAAAAAAAAAAAAAAAAAAAAAGCACTTAGGATCATGATGGGGGTCACCACGTTCTGGCACTCCATTCATATCCAGATTGGCACAACCAAAAGCTTTGAAAATCGAAGTCCTCCTGGCACGGTGGCTTGCACTTACTCCATGTGGCATCCTGGCACTTACGTGCTGGTGCCACAGGAGAACGGTGTTCTGTGAGCAAAACCTGGGTGAGAAGAGCTCTTGTTTGAGCATAAACCCCTGATTGCCTCCAAACAAGAGGAAAGCTTGTAGTTAAATATACAGTAAATGTGGGTTATTTCCAAACATCCACAGCTCCCTGTTTGATCTGAATGAAACACGTCTGCTACAGACAGCTGCTTCCAGTCTGCTCACTGCCAATGATATTTACCATCTCCCTCCCTCTCTGCATTTCTTTCTTCTTTTTTTTTTTTTTTTTTTTCCATAAGGTTTTTAGCAGACAGGTTATCACACTCCTACCATATTAGAGCAAAATTATATCAGTCCCCTTGGTCTAAATAAACACCCACTGCTGGAAGTCCCACTGAAACTAATTGGGCTGCCAAATTTACTGTTTTTAAGAAATAGGCTGGTGCACCTGGCACTAGCCCTAACCCCATGTGCAATAGTCTGAGCAGGACCAGGTCCATACCCAGACTGTGAAACATATGAACTTGTTTCTCTGGCAGAAATAAGTGTGTTTCTTGCATCTTACCAGTTCGATGCCTTCTGAGCCTTGTGGGCTGTTTAGTTTCTTTGAGAGTGTGTTTAGTGATTTTTGCTAAGAGGAGTCTGGAAAAAAAAAAAAAAAGAGGAAGGAGATCCCTTAATTAATTTAGTCATTAAGTAAGTGCCTAATCTGCGCAACTCACCAAGAATTTAGGAGAACAATGAATATGGGATTCAACAGAAACAAAGAATAAACAGTTCTGTGGGTAGAAAAACGTGCAGCTTATGGAGGCTATTTGTCCCTTAGAGATGAAAATTTTGTTGGACCACAGAACAGTAACCATGGGTTTGGAGCAGTCTGAAGGCACCTCATAGGGTATGGCATAGAACTTGTCCCCTCAAATACAAAGGTATCAGTTACTTCATTGAGCTGGATATTAGACGGTCTTCGCACTGTGCCTGGAAAGCAAGGTCCAGCAGCACGAGTTGCTTCTCAAGGGCTCACCCACAGCAAATGACCATAAGCCAAGTGAGGGCAGCTGCACGATGGAGACGGGCATGTTTTGCTTTCTCTTCGGAGCATCTGCCTAGGCAGTAAGTGCAATAATTCAGTGTCTCATCATAACCAGCCCCTACAGCAATGGCGTAAGGCTGTGTTTTCCAAAGATGCTGAAGGAGTTGCATTTTCAGGTCTCACTTGGATTTGGACATTCTGATTTTTAAGGGTCTTCGGAAGATCTCGGAAGAAAGGGATACCAGTAAGTATCCTAGATGATAGATCTAAGCTGGTGAGGTTTCCAAAACTGATCAGACACGCATGGATTTAGCATATGAAATATGTGCTATCTTAGAGAAGCTGAATTTCTTTCTACTGTGTCTCGTACGAAGAAGCGAGCCTGTTTGTTTAAGCCTTGTCTGGATGCTGCTCTTGGGGTCTGCAGATATATTTGATTTTAAGTTATGGCATTACAATAGGTTAAAAATGTAAAGGTGTGTTAATCGACAACATCACTCATCTGGTACAGTATTTATTAGCTCATTTATAATGGCTGCTTGTACTGATATTTGTTTTTGTTTTGTTAGGATCAAACACCTTGAGTTTAATCAAGTTACCTGTATTTGAAGTCACTGATAACAAATGCCTTACACTTCAGCAGTATAGAACAAGACTGGAATTTCAAAAAGATTTATGAAACATAAGACCAAAGATGCCAGGTCATTCCTTTTGTGGAAGGTGACCTATACCTGCGACCATCCCAGTTGCCTTTCCTTGGGGAACGTAAGGTTTCATGACATGGAAATCAGTTTAAGCCTCAGTGTTCTGTATGCTCTATATGTTGCATTTCCCTGTACACCCGTTCAAATTCCATGTTGCATTGAGGTCTGGGCAAATACCATCACCTCCTTCCCATGTAATACTGTAATGTGTGGGCTGCTAAGGAAGCATAACTCATGTGGGCCAGCTCCTCAGTATAGAGTCAGGATTAGCTGAACTACAGAGCAAAGCCTCTTCACAGCTTAGACATTCATCTGCTCTTTTAGAACTGTCCTAAACCTATGTTGCCCTGCACCCACGTTAATGTTTCTCAGAGGTTCCCCAAAACTAATGTATGCATTTTTTTTCATAGGTTCCTTAATGTGAAATGTCACATTCCTGGCAAACAGAGCACAGAGACTGCCTTTTGAAGTGTTTGCAAATAGTGTGTGAATGATAAATTAGAGCGGAAGGTTTGTTTTGGCTTTTTTTTTTTTTTACTTTTTTTTTTCAGGTTGCCCCACATCTGTGTCTAAGTGGAGGAGCATTTGCAAAATATACAGAGGGATCAGGAACATGGCACTATATCTGGGGTTCATTTGTAGAAGGTAAAGTAGAATATGCTATGAGTCAGTTAATCTCTTTAGGGCTTTATCCAGCACAAATTAGGTTCTGTGGTCACTGAGTCACAGCAGGCTGTGGGCTGCTGTAGCCTTGGAGCTTTATTCTGATTCAGCTGCCAAGAAATGAACTGCTCTGTGGGCGCAAAAATTGGCTTAAGCTTCATGAACTCCAGCCAGGCATGTGCAGAACAAAATGCTGCTCCTCCCTTCGCACACAGCTACCTGATTCCCTCCTCACCTACTCCCCAACAGTCCTGATGGAAGACGGAGCCCCTGGAAAATAAATAAATAAAAAAACAAAACAAAACAAAACAAAACAAAACAAAACAAAACAAAACAAAATAAAATAAAATAAAATAAAATAAAATAAAATAAAATAAAATAAGGAGGTGCTAATTCTGTCTCATTAGAAATCAGCAAAGGTTGTGAAATGGTTTTAAAAGCTGCAGAAGCTCTTGATGTTTTGGCTATTTAAAACCAGCCAGGACAAATGCAGCATGCAAGAATCAGTTCTGTGTGCTGTTGGAATTGTCTTTTCTTGATGTTCTCTTTTCCTTTTTTACATATTTGTCCACAGTCTCTATCTGAAGATACTGCAATGCCTCTAAAATAAAATACCTCAAAAATATAATGTCATGGGTTTCCTAAGTGGATAAAAGGGGCTGGGAGGTATAACTCTAAATGAACTTTTCTCAAAGAAGCTTGAAAATCTTATTCATAAAGCACCTAGCAGAGGCTCAGAGCAAATCACCGGGGAGTCATTCGTGTTCATATATGGGTGTCAGGATGTCTGCTCCTGTATGCAGCTTTGTTCTTCCCTGTTGATTCCTTGACCTTGGTAAAATAACATATTGTCTCTGCACTTTATATTACACATTGTAAATGAGGCTATAAATATTTGCTTGTGTCAGAGCATTAATGTTTAGATCAAACAAGAACCCTTTGCCCAGTATCCACCATCACTTTAACTTAAAAACACAGGCAAAAGGAGTGCCTTAAAAACACAGGCAAAAGTGCCAACCTACTTAGCAATAGACACCTTGAAGATCAGGTGCAAAATGACCATCCGTAGCATGATATAGAACTGAGAAAGGTTGTTCTGGTCAGATGAAAGGCACAAGAAAGTCATTTGGAGCTCTCTCCTCAGGTTTGTTGTGATGCTCCAAGCATCCACTAAGGAAGGGATCACAGGCTGCACAAGGCCACTTCCCATAGAAACGCTCAAAGTCTAAAGTGCAGGACAAATGTTAAAGGGGATCTTCCTTATCCAATATATAGAATCAGTCCATAGATATTTGGTCTGCTCTAGGTAACCCCGTGCTTTCATGCCTCATGATATTCTTCATGTATAAAAGCTCAGAAGGGGTTGTGTCAGGAGTAAAAAGGAACCTTTGGAACATCAAAGTAGTTTCAGAGAAATCCTGAAACTAAATTTAATTTAATCCTACTTCTGGGGTTTTCTGCCTTCAGTAGGGAGTGCTGGCACAGTTAATTCACAAATAAAGAACCTTTATAAAGTTTTGTCATATGTTAGGCAAACTGAAACCTTAAGAAAACCTTGTTTCTATAATCATATTTATGATCGAGTCCCATAAATTCAGCAATTTAATAACTTTTTCCAAAGTTTTCTGAATATCAGGAAATTTGCTTGTGGGAGTCTTTCATACTGAGTCTTCGGGGGCAATGTGAAGCCGGATACCTCCCAAACACAAGCCCTGGAAGGACTGGGCTTTTCAAGCAGAGCTGATCTTCTTCTTATGCACATTACATGCAATGCTTCTACTTTTGCTTTAAAATAACAGTAAGTAAAAAGCAGTCTTACAGCCTTTGCATTGGATCTGGTGAACTGCAGCTCAGCCCCATGTACTGCTTCAGCAGTAGATATCATACAGCTCCAGCAATCAACACGGTTACAACAGCAGTGACACAAACATGACACAAAATTATCTGCACAAAACATAAAAGAGTCTAATAATTTATGAATGTTGCTTTTAAATCTATATTAAGCACTGTCCAGAGAAAACCTCATTCACTGAGCCCAACTTGCTTTGCAGTTAGATCAAATCCAGGGCAGGATAAAATGCTTCTTATCAAATAATTTTTACTTTAATCTTTACAGACTTCATGGGGAAAGTAGATATTAAATCCCAGAAGAGAATTCTGCGTATATAGAAAACCAAACAAATAAAAACAAAAACAAACAAACAAACGAAAAACAAGCACAGGACTGAAAGATTCAGTAGGACAAGCAGAAGCTTTGGAGTAGGCTGATAGAAACTGTGAAGATTTAAGTACAGAACCATAATGTAAGTGCCCGGCAGGGTTGACCTGGACGCTCTGTCTGGTAGTTTACAGCAATACTGCCAGTTCTATTACCTCCTGGCTCCTTTTACCTACCTGGGCAGTAAATAAGGTGGGACTGATGGTGTAAATAGATAGAATTGGAATTTGAGGGGGAGGGAATATGAAAGATAAAAATTTACACTCCTCCCCTTTAAAAAGAAAAAAAAAAAAATCACCTAGCATTAAGCCTGTAAATCCTTACTTGGAGGGGATGTCAAAAAAAATTTGCCCTGAAATATTTTCCTTTCCAGCAGAAAGTATCTGCTTTTCCTAGTAAGTAATCCTTGATTTTTAAGTAGAGATAAAAGTAAAAACTCCCAAATCATTGGTGTCTTCAGGTTCTTATTATTCAGATATACTTAACTATGAGGTGCGTAAAGCTTCTCAAGGAAGATTTCATCTCTTTTTTTTTTTTTTTTTCCTCCCCCAGAAAAAAAAAAAAAAAAAAAAAAAAAAAAAGTAACTCTTGTATTTACATATCCAGGGTGAACTTACCAAGTACCATGGAAAGATCTTGGCATATGGTAATGCTTGCACAGGAGTCAAAATCTCCCCAAAAGCTTGGCTAGTTGCTGTCCGGTGGTGACAGGAGACTCATTTCATGGGTCTCTGCAGTGGCATCTTCAGCTGGATGTGCAGAGACATCTCGAACCACAGGTCTGATTACTATGTTAACCAGCACCTTTAAATATACAAGTTGCACTAGACACAGCAGGTCCTGATTTAGGGAATTTCTAGAACTGTCTTGGAGAGCTCCTGTAATAGTCAAATACTTGATGGTTATGGTTCATTCAGTCACCAAGTTTCAAGTTCGGCCATTACCTCAAACCAGGTCTCATCTCTTCAGATAACAAGTCATGAGCTCCTGGGCTACCTACACCACAATTATAACCAAAGAACAAACCTGATGTTCATATTCACAATTGATGTATAACTTAAGATCCACAGCTCTTACTACATGATGTGCGGAATCCATGCTAAGCTGGACTCCCATATTTTCCCCTGTGTCTACTTTGCTCGAGTTTGGCTACTCCAAAGTGCTTTCATGTAGCAATGGACCCACTGTACTGCTCTAGGTCTTCCTTCCTTTTAAATAATATTCAAAAAACCAGGAAAGATTATTCTGTTTTTTTACCTATCAGCATATAACTTTGTTCAAAGTGGGTCAGACCCATGCAAATATGTGAGACTCAAGTCATTACAGTGGAACGAAAAGCCTGCGGGACAGAAATAGAAGTAGAAATGACTTTATATTCCTTGAGGCTTTCATAAAGGCCGAGAAGCAGAGAGAAGCATAGAATTTGAGCACCCAGATTTTTATTTTAAATCAATGTTTTAGAAATTAGGCCAAAAATCATGCTGTTCCTCTTCTGATGGGAATGACAGGTGCCTACTCAGATGAGAGCTGAAATACTCCAAGCTAGCAGGGCAGAGCCCTGGGCTTTTCTTTCTGAATACATTCTTTACTGGAGCAACAGATTTACGATTGGTTACATCTTTTATGAATACTTTTTCAATAAATTAATCAGAAGCTTCAGGGAATTTAAGGCTTTTAAAGACAGATCACTTCTTTCACAATTCTCTTCTGAGAGTTGTAAAACTGGATTTCTTCCCATTCCATCCTTTATACCTCCATTTAGCAAAACTGAAGATTCCTAAACCAATGAAAAGGCACTTATTGCACTCTCCTCAACCAGAATTTGACAGAGGCCTCAGAGTCACTGGCACCATCTGCAGAGCTCAATGGCTGCTCCATGCAACACCCCTGAATCACAGAGCTGTGTCAATGAGCTACGGCCACCAAAGCTCTAAGCCATGATTCCTCCTGCCCTTTAAAGCCATTATTGCCCAAAGCAACTTGGGCAACTAGCAGAGGTCAGTGCCTTCTGAGGGACTCTCTGTGCCAGAAGAGCTGTGTACTTTTCCAAAGGCTGGCCTCTTAGCATTTTTTTTCTGGGAAGCCCTGCATTTCAAAAACACTGTTCCCTGCTCCAGGAGTATGAAATCATGGTTTCTCTCCCCACAGCACTGCTGTGGACTCTGAGCAGTTCCTGTCTTATGAGGGAATACCATGTGTGCAACACTCAGCTTGGGTTACTCTGCTCTACAAAGAGATATTTTAGCAGGGATGATTGCAGCTCCTGTCAGAGTGGTGGAGACAGTGCATGCAGCTTGATTCAACCCTTCCCTAGTCGGTTAATGCTGTCAACCCTTCTGCAAGGAAAGGCCCAAAGGAAACAACAGGAAGCCTTACAACTCCACAAAAATACACCTGCACATCATCTACTGTATGATCTCAAAGGACTCTGCACAAAACAGGTGCACAAAAGGCAGGTTGTTTTGTGCCTTTTGGATCTTTACTGTTTATACAGTAAAAGGAAAAAAACAAGGCAAAGGACACAGAAGGGCACAGTCATAGCTCATATAGCTTTTTACAACAAATACACAAATGTACCATTCCTAACTATATATGTTCAACTGCTCTTGTCTCTTTTCTTGTGGTTTCTGTGATATATAGCACCATGTGCACCACTAGAGGTTGCACAAGCTATTTGAAGTTCTACTGCTGAGATACCCAACACGCACACAAAAGAGAGGTCACTATTTCTTCAGTGTGGTCTTAATTCAGACAGGTGTTTAGGCACAGACCTTGCTGTAGGAAATACTGTGCTAAAGCAAGAACCCTCATTAATATTAATGAAAGTATAAAAGAAATTTATAGATATGTAGCCAACAGTGGTGGCAATGGAATGAATACAATAGGAAAATTGAAAACTGAGCCTACCAGTTCTGAGCACCATCTAGTCTCTTGGTCCTCAGACTGCTTCACAAACTTTGACATTTACCTTTTTCAAGTTTGCTTTTTCTTTTGATTAATACACTTTTTTTTTTTTTTATTTCTAACTAGCACTAGACCTCAGTATTCTTTGTCAGGATATCTCTCAAGACTCAAAGTCAATAACAACTGAAGAGGATAATCCCAGCAAAGATTTTTCTTTTGGAATCCCTTGACCAGAGGCAAACTTTGCATTTCTCAAGCATTTATACTATAAGACCAGCGTGTATGAAGCAGAGAAAGAGAAAAGGACAGTGTTGCAGATGTGAGTATGGCAGCAGATCTGTGTTTTTTTAAGTCTGACAGCCCATAGATCTCTAAGGGATCTGCAATGGGTAGCTAAAAATGAAAGGCTTTTGGTAATAGGCTAGAATACAGAGGTCTACACTTCCATGGCTGAAAAAAATTCCTGAGAATCTTATAACTTAAAGAAGTTTGAGAGATAATGAAAGAGAAGAATGGACAGAATACATGATAATGTAAGTTATAAAACTGTTAATATCCAGAAGCCTTAAAGAGAAGCTAACACACAATTCATGAAAGATGGTTTGCAACTTGAAAACTCACAAACTAAGAAAAAAATAGGAGTAGCAACCCCTACATTCACCTGAAACTCATATTTTACTGTCACTTTATGTCAATAGGCAATATAAAGGCATGCTACAACTGTCAGGGGTACTATATCTGCAAATAAGAGATTAATCACAGAGGTGAATAAAAATGGAATTCATCTTAATAAAAAAAAATATGATTTTATCAGTTGTTTTTGTGCTGGATAGTGATTTAAAAATGAAATAAGAAAATTTTACATACAAAATTCCAGCAATAGAAAAATTGTGTTTTTCTTTTGCTATTGTTATTTAGAATAAAATGCTTTGATTAAAGAACAGTTGAACAACTTCAACGTTGATAACTGATTTGATCTCATTTACTTTGCTTGGAATCAGTTTGTTATACCAGCAAGACTTTTCATTATAGAGTAATGACGAAATCCTCTTTCATAACTCAGAGTGCTGTAGCATCTTTTATGATGCACCCACCAGAATTAGATGATTCCTACCTTGAAACAAGGAAATTCCCTTTGTCCTGTGAGAGAAATGGTCCTTTGGAGAGTTCTAGACCATCAGAGATGGTCTCCATGGTCATCAGAGCCATCTCCAAACGCATCCTCATGGACCAAAGTGCTAAGCAGTAAACAATTTACTGAGCGGGGCAAGCTAAATCTTGTGATGCAGCTCAACCAAGAAAAATTATTTTACTTGGACTGAAACTACAAAAACATAACAAAACAAAGAAAAAAAATAAAGAACAAAATAATCCTATTGCATTTTATCCAGTGAAGGATAGTTTTTTCTAAAATAGAATTTTTAGAAACTCCAACATTTTGACATTGTAGGAACAGCATTTTTAATCCCAGACTAATTCCAGTCAATTTTACCTGTGAATTCTGACAAAAAAAAAAAACCCTCAGACTTAATTCCCAGCTTTGTTTTCATTTGTCACCAATTTTTATGCATGCAATAATTTTCTGTGCATGGTAGTGAATTTATATTATGCCATTAAAAGGTATCAGCAGCTGCCATTTATCACAGAATTAGTTAAATATTGCTCTTTGACCTAAAAGGAAGGAGCAATTGTTCACCATTATGGGAAAAGGTGCCCGATGGCAGTGGGAGCTGCTGCTTAAGGTAACTATGAGAGAACCTCAGCATTGCCAATTTGTGTGGGCTGAGAGGTAAAGTAGGGAGCATAATATTGTCTGGAAAATATGTCTCGGTGGCAGAGGTGACAAGACCCAGCAGTGGATGACTGAAATGCTTTTGTCAGAGGTCCTGAGAGGGGGTCCAGAATCAGAGCTCCTTGAGGTCCCGCTTTTAAAAGTATGTCCAAGAGCTGCATCCGTGTTTTTTTGCCTGGTTCAGGGAAGTATAACTTTGTGTATATTCATAGTAAATAAGTAGGACAGCACCAAAAAAACTATTCGATTCTTGTCATCAATATCTCCTCTTAATGGAAACAACTTGGCAGGGCTCCATCTGCTAACTGCTCAGGTCAGAAGGGGCAACACTATAAATGTTTGCAATAAGGGACTACTGGGCTCCAAACACATTTGTTTAATCAAAAAGATTTGTGTAGTGATCAAAGAAATTACTCTGGCAAAAGCCATATAGTTTGTGGAGATTAAGCAAGTGATCCAGGCCCAACAGGAGAACCATCTTTAAAGCTCATTGCTGTAAATCCCACTGCCTTCAGCAGAAATTAGAAGAGCACTTACAGTCAAGATCTACAATATTTAATAAGACCATCTTGCACAAACACTTTCTGGCCAAGACAGCTATAGGCTGAAAATATGTATCTGCACAAAGAAGTCAGGGAGCAGTTATGTACCACATTTGTAAAATCAAGATAATTCTCAGCAAGCTAAAACATGAAAAGAAATGCAGTTCACTGAACAAACAACTATTATTTTATTTTATTTTATCTTTTTGCAAATTGTCAGCCTGCTTCTGATTTATGGGCAGCTAGGCATGGAATACAAAATGATCTCTGACAGGTAGGGAGAGTGAATTCATTGTGCAAGCATTAATCTCATCATTATTTTGCTTCTTTTTGCTCCTGCTTTCTGCTCATCTTTATAGGAGCATTTAAATGTAATTACACTATCTTTAAAAGTCCACCCAGATTGAAATCCACACTGCAGTTAATTAAAATGTTCTTTTTACCAGTTTTGGTTTTCATTCTAGGCATACCTTACCTACAGGTAAGTGAGGCTGCTGGTGACCAGACGGCTTTATGAGTCCCACAGAACTGGAGGAGATGCTGTAACATAAAGAAAGAACATCTGGGTAAACAAGGCTCTGGCATACCTGCTTGAAATCCAATTATTTTTCTACGGTATGCACAAAACTATCTCACTTCATTTATTGAGAAAGTCAGCACACAGATACACAAATGAAAAACTTCATAGGAAGCTCTTCTTCTGTGCACACACACTTTTGTGTTAGCTAACATAGGCCCTCTGAACAAGCACAGCACAATAGAAAATCTCCCACACCCTAGCAATACTCTCGTTGGATTAATACTTGTAAAAGGACCTCAGGGACTGGGAAACCAAACACTGCAATTGCCAGTTCTTGTCACGTGAGAAAGACTCGGGAGAAATTTTCAAAATATCAAAGCATCAGAGCCACCTGAATGCCAATGACTATGAGTGGAACTCAGCCCCCTTTGAAGTCTTTGCTTCACGCACACTCACTAAACAGAGAGTCTTTTCACCACATTAGAAGGAATACAGGGAAAGTGGAGGAGGAAATCAAGACATGAATCTAAATTTCTGGCACTGTAAATCATTTTTGCATTAATAGTGCTTAATAGGGTGACAGAGCCCTGGAAGAGGCTGCCCAGAGACACTGTGGAGTCTCCTTCTCCAGAGGAAACCAAACCCACCTGGCTGCCACCCTGTGCCCCGTGCTCTGGGTGTCCCTGCTGGAGCAGGGGGGTTGGACTAGACGTTCTCTAGAGGTCCCTCCCAACCTCAACCATCCTGTGATTCTGTGATTCTGTAAGTAACAGTGACTGACAATAAAAGGTATTCTAGTGGGAGTGATGCAAAGAATGGAATCATCTTCATATTTTCATTTTTTCTACAGAACAGTCCTTGTTCTTGTCATTCATTTTGCTGTTTGGCATAGAAAGTTCATATGATGAGAACTGAAAGAACTATCAAGTGGAATGATTAATGCTGCTGCTGGACTTATGGTCTGCATGTGATGCATAGTGACAGCTTTATCACATGGAAATATAATAAAATGCTATGGCTAGTGTTATCCATGCTGTACAATGTGAATTGTACCCACTGCAGAAATACTAATGACCTTAATTAATGTTCTGCATTTATAATATCTTTCAAAACTGTTCCCTCTCAGAACTGCAAGGAACTTGTGTGATTTTCTAATTTACATGGCAGAGACTTTTTTTATCATCTAAGGTGTCAAAGGCAATTGCTCAGCTAGTGAGATTTTGTATGACATTTATCCTGGTAGATAAACAGGCTAGAATCAGCGGTTGAGTACTGCCTGGAGATTAATTGAAATGTGTAAATGAAAGCGTCATCTGATCACATGGAATCCAAAAATATACAGCAAAATCTCACTAAAAGAACTATGAAGCATTCCTAATAAATAAATAAATAATGCACCTCCTCCCCATTACTGAAACTCTTTTCCCCCTTCTCCCCCTTCTAGGATGTTTAGAGCCGTGCTGCTCAGGCAGGAGAGCTTCACATAAACAAGACCTTTATGCAAAATTACCTGGACACAAGCTGCCAACTTAACTTGAATCACTGGAGCCTCGGGAGTGCGCGGCAAACACAAGATGCAGTCTTTTCAAGGAAAAACTGCCAAGGTGGATTGGGAAAAGTCACCAGGGATCCTCTAAACCAGAAGTTTTCTCGAAGGGGAGCAGAAGTGGATTTATAGGCTGAGAAAGGAAAATGTACGATACCAAGCCATAACACTGGGGAAACCTCATGAAGTTCAATGCAAGTGCAAGATCCTGCACCGGGGGAGGAATAACCCCAGTCACCAATACAGGCTGGGGACTGACCTGCTGCAGAGCAGCACTGCAGAGAGGGACCTGGGCGTCATGGTGGACCTCAAGTTGCCCATGAGGCAGCAGTGCCCTCGTGGCCAAGAAGGCCCATGGGATCCTGGGGTGTATTAGGAAGAGCGTCTGCAGCAGGTCGAGGGAGGGGATCCTGCCCCTCTACTCAGCCCTGCTGAGGCCACACCTGGAGTGCTGTGTCCAGTTCTGGGCTCCCCAGTACAAGAGGGATGTGGAGCTGCTGGAGAGAGTCCAGCGCAGGGCTACGAGGATGATGAGGGGCCTGGAACAT
>VZSV01000042.1:2667985-2694101 GCA_013398735.1 Nothocercus julius
CCTTCTCTGGAGATCTTCCAAACCCGCTTGGACGCAGTCCTGAGCCACCTGCTGTAGGTGACCCTGCGTGTGCAGGGGGGTTGGACTAGATGATCTCTAGAAATTCCTTCCAACCTTAATGATTCTATGATTTTATGGAAACAAAGGGACACCCAGTGGATTCAAAGCCTCAATAAATTCTAATCTACTACTGACATAAGAGGTGCCAGGAAGGCAGTCAGGAAAAGCTTTGAGTGACAGTATGAATGAAAAGGTGCTTGCTCTTTGCATGACGGAGTGTTTCCTCGTTCTCTGAAGCTTATACTAGTGCCCTTGCAGTGCTTCCTCCTTCCTTCCCCAAAGAGGGTTGATTTGCATAACTTCTTCTTAGGACTTGCAATGTATCCTATATTTTTCCCCTCTGGTTCTTAAGCGATCACTGTCTTATTTCTTCTTTATATAGCTTTCTTCAAGGGACATTATCCCCAAGCCCAGCATTGCTATATACCCAGAAAAATTTAAGCAGAGGTAACATGTAAAGACAAACAAAGAAACTTATAGTTGGGGGACGTATACCACCTTAGCTCTGCCTAGGGAGATACTGCAGAAAAAAATGGTATGACATTTTAATGCTGGTGGTCTCAATTTAGACTAGGTATAGAAGTAATGTGACTAACTATCATTTATGCCCCTATATACAGATCCTTGGCTATGTAGACAAGTAATGATAGAAGTGAAGACCAAGAATAATCCCAGTTTCCACTTGTGGGACCAGTCGTGTTTCCATCACCCCTGTCAGTGGAAAACGTAGCTTCCGTTCGATACGACTTAATCCAATGTAAGCCAAGGGTTGCTCCTAGCCCTCTATTGAGAGAAAAGCTGTGTTTGCATGGGAATATGTATTTCCTTAGGGAATTAATCGATATAATCCCCATGAGTTTGCCTGTAAATCTTCCTGATTTCTCTTGCTATGCCAGAGGACATTTGCATAAATATAACAAGAGATGCAACTGCGAATTGAAGACAGAAACTGCATGCTGTGTTTGTCAGTTCACCAAAGGTCATATCCTTTAGCAGGGATAAATCTCTTCATGCTTTTTTTCAAGAGCTCAGGATGCCAAACAATGCAAAACTAACAATATAATTGTCCCCAAATGACAGGTGTAGTTGCATTCCTTAAGCTAGTTTTTCCTATTCCGACTCATACATTTAACGTGCTAGCATACTATAAAAGAAACGCAGTGTGGCTGAGCTAGCAGCACTACGAGAACATTCATACCCTAACTTAATGTTGCATGAACCGATGTTTTGAAAACTGCCTGTTTTTAACCCGTTTGCCCAGTGTGGCAGGACTGACAGTCTCTGCTCACAAAAAGAGATCTGGAACAGTAAAACCAGTGAGGTCAAGGTGAGAACAGGCGTGTGTGCACAGGAACAGCTTCCTCTGGGCACTGCTTATATTAAGAGGTCCTGCTCCAAAATTCACTGAAATTGAATAAAAAGACAGCCATTAACTTAGCAGTCTTTGGACTTTGTATTATTGCTCCATAAATAAGCATACTTTGTTTTTTTTTCCAAAAATGTTTGCAAAAGGTTGTGAACACACCCTATTAATTTGATATCTGTTAAAAATACGATTGCAGTATGCGTGGCTAATTGGTGTGCATGTGGAGCCACTGCCATTAATGAAGCAGACACCTTTTCACTCGAATCAGACTGACTGGGGCGGGGGGGGGGCAGAGAGACTTGTGCCATGTTAATGTTTATTAATTAACTGTATTGGGAAATGTCTTCCTGAAAACAGAAAAATCATTTGTTTTCCTCTCTTCCTTTTCAATCCCTGGTTTATTTTCACCGAGGAAATGTAATACCCACAGATTCTGCTGCCATCAATTGCAAGGATGGCCAAATCCTGTGCATCAGCAATTAAACCGGGGCCATGAAAACAAGCTCAGCAGTTGCTCCTCCATTCTTTCAGGTGGGAGAAAGTTCATGCTCACAGTTGTGCTGCAGAGCGGCTCAGCAAATTCATTAATACTCCAAAAGCAGGCAATCAATCCCTGCAGGTCAGAGAGCAGAGGTACCAGTCTCAGGGCTTAAAGAGCAGCCCTTCTGTAGGTCATCTAGTATTGGCTTTGGATTATGGCTATTCATCTACGACACTGAAGGGCAGGTTTTGTGTTTGTTCTCTCCACACTTCACATAATCCTTGGCTGTTTTTTTTCTTTCCCTCTCTTTTTAAGGCAAAAGCTTCATAAAATGTAAAGAGAGAGACTCATATTCCTCCTGGAAGTAAATGGCACATACCATTACAAAAGAAACACCTAACCTCTGACACACACGCGATCTTCAAAAGGTCCTCACAAGATGGGAGCGCGCATTCAGAGGGGACATCCTATCAATGGCAAAGAATGACGCAAAGGGCTTTACACCCTTTTCTCTACCCGAAGGCCAGAGGCCATCTTATTCCCAGGAAGAAAAATGTGTTTATGCATGGAAACCTGAAAAATGGTAAATTGTGGACAAGACTTCAGTTTCTTTCTGCTTTCTGGTGGAAAAGCAGCATTGGTGCTGTCTCTAGCATCCACAGTGTCATCTCCAGCCTCAGTTACATTCTTCAGCTACAAGCACCTCACAAAAACAAACAGAAACACAAAGTTAATTACAGCTTAAAGGCAATAGCTGAGTCTTATACACTAGGCACTATTTTTAGTGAAGAGGAGGGTCTCATAAGATATCTTTGGTTTCCTGCTGTGCACTGTTAGTAGACGCAATTTATTTCCAACACTACCTGCATTCTCTAGTTCACAATGGCTGTAGATTAAATCCTGGTTTTTTTTTTTTTTTTTTGCTTACTGCTTAAAGAAAGAATAAATTACAGAATGCTAAGAATTCAGAACAGAAACAGTGTTGTGCTGAAGAGCACGATTTCTTTCCAAATAGCCTGATGGCTTCCGGATGGTGCCAGACTGAACAAGAGACTCTCCCAGATTTTCAGCAAGCAACAGTGCACTGGAAATGCTGTGGGAGGCAACCAAGTCCTGCAGACTGTTCTTGCTATGTGTCATATACACTGATTATCTGTGCTGCAGGGCAGGACGGGAGAGGGTTGAGCACTAGCCTTGGGGTGGCAGGTGGAGAGTTCGGGGCACAGATCCATGTCATGGCAGCATCCAAGAGGCTTGGAGAGATGCTGCTGCCCCAGGCCTTTGTGGGAAGCTGGGACAGGGCTGGGGGGCTCTCCACAGTGACCCCCGCTTTGCCAGGAAGCATCCAACCTCCCGACACCCAGGCAGCTGTGACCCAGGAACAGTCCAGACTCACCTCTTGGGCCAGAGAGAGGTTATTCCCATAAGACAGTCATAATGATCATAACGTATCCTCTCTGTTGGGGAGCAAGGGTAATGCCCCAGAACACCATGACAGTGGTCAAAATAAATATGAATTTCCAGATGAAACAACCTTGCAGGTCCCGGATTACTCCAGGGTAGAGATAACACCACATTCAGAGCAAAGGCATCCATTGCGTTTTATGTTTTTAACCAAGTCATTAGCAATGGAATTGGATTTTCTAGGAAGGGTTTCCTGAAAAAAAAAAAAAAAAAAAGGCATATGCTCATTGGCTCTGTGTGTGTAATATAACATATGAATAAACAGAGTGAGTAATAAAGGTTAAACTAATTCAATATCAGATGTTCTAAACAAACCTGAGGTCATCAAAGGGAAAAACTGTAAAAGCTCCCACAATGATGGCAGTGAACAAAACAGTCAGGGTTCAGTTCTACCATCACAACCACTAATCTGTTTTTTATTGTTGTTGTTGTTGCTTTTTGTCTTGGTGTTATTCCTGAATTACAGTAGTGCAGAATAGAGCAGAATCAGATGGGAAGATCTTTTATATGACTTGAGACTTTTTTTTTTTTTAATGTATTTTGCTATGTTATTAAAGGTTTCACAAAATAGAACTCAGCCAATAAACTGATTCATGGATTAAAATATACAATACTATCAAGAACACTGCAAATCTCAGTTTACTAGCTCACATGGTAACTAAATCCCATATCATCCCTTCCAAAAATGATTCAGGCAGATTAAATCTGACAGGACAGCATGGGGTAATTTGTGCTGTGGTAGCATGCAGTGTACTAGTTTTCAGATAATTTCTCATTTCCAGAGCATTTGAACATTTAGCTTTGAAACTCTGACACATAAAAGAGAAAAAGCATTTGAGAGAAATTGTGTTTTCTGTCTTTCTTTCTCTCTTTCCTCCTCGGCTTTCAATTCCCTTTCGAAGAACAGAAAGGAAGTGAAGATGGACTGCCATCTATTGGTATAATCAAAAAATACCGTAAGTGAAAATTTCTTGATCAAAGTCAGTCACAGTACATAATTTTCAATAATATAAAAGACAGTAAGTCCTAATAGACAGCACTTCTTAAGCACATATATGAACTCTGGGATACATCTATAACCTAATCTAATGAAAGGACATATTTAGACAAAAACAGATTTCCTCCTTTTTGTCTGATTTTTTTTGCAACCTGGATCTGCCAATCAGACTACAGATTTCAATGTAGCTGCTAAGTATCTGAGACTGCCTTTGTACTCTGCTACTCTGCTTTGCGAAACAAATTAGAAAAAAATTAAAATACAAAGGTCTTAGCCTGCAACATCTCATGCATTAGCATGTGTAAGTTAGAAAACTTGGGAGGACATAAGATATTGACTTCTTTCCAAAAGAACTTGGAGAAAGGAGTGGAGAAAAATGTAGTTATTGATTTCAAGGCATATAGAAATTTCTTGATACATAGGAAGAGGAAAAGCTGTATCAGAAGGAGAGGCAGGAAGACAAGAACAAAGTGTATGTGGAAGAAGGTGAGGAGAGGAGAAAAATGAGTATTTCTGTATTCATTCAGCTGTCCTGTCTACCATCCATTCCACCAAACATGTTAGTTGATCTCCCAATTTCATCACTAATCAACCTTCAAAGTGCAAAGTAGATAAGCTGTCTTTGCGGATGATGCTACCTTAACTGCTTGTTGTCATGCCCTAGCTGAATGTTGCCATCATCACCCACCAATTGAGCAGTTTATATGTCATTTTTCAATTTCCATAACAGTAGCACTGATCGTGGATTTAACGTTGTTTATTCTAACCCAGCTACTTTTGTCTAAAATGAACTGGTTCATCATAGCAGCACTTTCTCCATGCAGCACTACTGATGTGTGGGACCCCGAGGGCTGCAGTCCCCCAGTGTCCTGGACTCTAGACCTATCAGCCAAACTATGACAACTTTTTTTTGGAACTCTTAGCAAGGACAACATGAAATCAGAAGACCAGAGAGGGGAAGCTGATTTCTTTTCTTCAGACTTGCTGCCTCTAGTGCTAAGCTGATCACCCAGAGAAACCTGGAGTGTTATAGCCCATCCTACACCTGCTCCCCAATCTCTGGGACTACCACCTTGGCTGGTGTAAGTCAGTATAGCTCCTTTACATTTAGCAGGGGCAATTTAGACCCATTCAGGCACTAGCTTTTAGCTTTCAATGCCACCTCTGCTTCTGGGCATCAAAGTACTCTGTCAAAGAAACAAAATGGAAACAGCACATACCTATTTTCAGGAATGAGACTTTCCATGACTTATTTCCTCTGTCACCAGAAGGTTGCAAGTGTTCGGTGTTTCTATATAAGTAAAAGGGAATGTCAGGGAGCTGGGCAATAAAGCAGCGCAGACCTATTTACCAAGTAGATTGCTTGATGTTAATGCCTTTTATATCAGCATGGAAACAGCCTCTGGGGGGTATATAATAATATTATCAGAGTTTGAGTAAAGGGAATATCGGATTCCACTGCTGACTGACAAAGTGAGAGACTGTTTTATTTACTATTAAGAAAGCAATTTATAGTGCTGTGGTGGTGTTATGTCTCTATTTACTAGGAAACAATATATAGCTCTCATGTTCATTTGTTGTGCAAACATTTCTTTGTTACTTGATCCCCAAAAGGCAGCTGGTGATACTGACGCTGTATAGGGAGGCTAAGGTGAAAAACAGCATTTGCTCATTGTGGTAGTACGAAACAGAAAGTTGATCTAAACCATCCTGTGACTAAAAAGAGTAATTAACAAAGCCTTGAAACAGGTTTTCTAAAAAGAAAAAGTTTCTTTTGGAAAAGAAAGGAGTTGGAAACCTCATAAAGTCCACAGAGGGATTTTGTTATTGTCAATTGATTTTCTAGTGAAAGGGCACTACTCAGGGCCACAGTCAGAGCTGCTGTTAGAGGAATTGAACTTAGCCATTATAAATACTATGGTGTGAGAGCTTTTTTTTTTTTTAAAAAAAAAGGTGACAATCTAGGTTACCTTATTGTCTACTACCTTCAGGTCTTGGCTGCTTATATAGTGAAGACAAAGAAATATTCCCAGCGCCTTGAGGCAAAGCACCTAACGTAAAAGTTTTCTCAGCTGACTGCATAGGCAACTGGGAAAGAGCCAAAATACAGCCCCAAGGTACTATGCTGATATTTGGCAATAAGACTGTTGTAATCATAACTATAAAAAGCCTTGCAGAAGGTGAGGTATATGGTAAACATTGGGATGGACAGTTACCAACATTAGCTTATAGTTAATGTGAGATTCGATTTATGACAATGTTAAAGAGTTAATATTTTGGCTGTGTACATATTTTTTTCAGAATCCTAAGATATAAGGAACACTGTAGAACAATGACTATGAGAACATCTGACAAACTTTTTAAACTTCATGCCTCCTTCTTCTAGCATGTAGTGCCTTTGTTTAAATTACTCTATATTAGTTTCAGTTTATGTAAGAAATGACTTTATCTTTGGAGTGTCCACCATCTCCAACATTCAGAAGTCTTGGCAATAGCTTTGAATCACTGCCACACATGTCAGCAACATTAAGTGTGCTCACAAGTATCATGCAATAAATATTTTTAATCATCTGAAAAAAAATCATTAGAAACTCTTAGTAAGTGTAGTAACAGAATCTTGGAAATATGCAGTGCAAGAGGCTGTAAATGGATGTAGCTGGGGAAGAATTTTATATCCAACTGTATTGGGAGAAAAAAATAGAGTAATATTATCATTATCTAGTGTTCCAAATTCACTAAGTTCTAATTTTAAAGAGAACTTTATGTCAGTTTTACAAAGGACTTCAGGAAAATAGAAATGCAGACAGTTATTTTCTGGGAATATAAAAGCATCTGAAATGAAAGTTAGTTGGAGTTTGGCCTTTTTTTTTTAACGATTTGTCACTGCTATCATGCCTAAACACCTACTTCTGAAATCTCACTGCAAGTCCAGTGCAGAGACCATCTGCACAGAACTAGGGGGTTTCAGAAAATGGACCATACTTTGAAGTCCTGGGAACTAGTTTCAAAGTGTGAGATGAATCATTCCCCGACTATAAAAGGAGCCTCTGATGATTAGTTCTGATTTGTTCATCAAATCTATAGCTGTTTGAGTTAGGTAGGAATTACCCCTCTTCTTCCCTCTTAGTATTCCAGAAGTTCCAAAGATTCAGACTTGTTTGAAACATTTCAGAATAAGAGTTTCACTGCCATTTTTAAAATCCCTGTCCATATATTTAAACTCTCATTTTAGCTCTGCTGGTAAAACTCATTACTCTATGAAGACAGGCAACAGAAGACTTTTGGTTACTTAAAATATACTGGTAGCATGGGATAGGATTTACATCATGTATGGAGCTTATATTGGCCACTTGAAGAAAGAATTCCTTCTCCACCCCTGCATATTTTCCCAGCATTTCGTATATTAATATGCAGCACAACAGCATTTAGATATTTTCTTTGGATGCTTTGGGGCATGAAAACATACAAATATGATGAACGCACAAGTGCAGAGGGGTCCTGAAAACAGTGTGGCTCCTTAGTCTCTTCTCTTCATTGTAATCTAGTCAAGAATGATGCAAGGTCAGGAGGGAGGACGTATCCTCCCTGAGAATACTGAAATAATGCAGAGTTCCTAATGTCTTACTCATTCTGTAGTAGTAGCCCCCATGTACAAAATGCAGATTTCACTAAATATTACACTATTCAAAATGTGCTATTTAGAGTTCTGTTTATGGATGCAACTAACTGTAGAATTAATAAGGTTGTTTTTATTGACATTTTTAATGTTGATTTGGCCAATGTTGTTTCAAATTTCAGGGCCTGATTTGGCAACCACTTGTCAAATTGAGATTATGGTTGAGATAATGGTTATATTGGTTATAATATCAGAGAAGCAAGACATGACCATGTGTGCAATTTCACTGTTGACTACAGGAGGAGCAAGATCTTTATGACAGGCAATATGAAGCTGAAGCATCAGTAGGGGAACACTAATGTCGTGTATCAGAACCCAGAATCAACACTGACGGATAACTGCAGTTCAAAAAGATCCCCTTTCCCGATTTTTGTCAAGGCTCCTGCTTAACAGATATAGCAAGTTCTTCTCTAAACAGAGAGGAATGCGAGTGCCCAGGATACCTTCCTGGCAAGGAAGTCAAACCATGGTTAATCCTCTACATATGATATCTTGGCATGGTACTGCATTGGGATGAAGACATACATGAGGGATATGGCCACAGCAGGTCGTCCTCCTCTTCCGGAAAGGCTCTAGAAGTAGCGGTGGCAGGTACTTCATGCAGTAGTATCAGTAGCTTCTTGTTATAATCCCACAGAAGCTGAGCAGTCTTTGCTAAGCCTGTGCTTCAGACCTATGGTTCACAAAGGCACCAACATAAAGACTTGACCTTGAGTGCCTGTGCTGATGCCTGTTGACACTTACTTCGGTAGCGGTACTTTTTGCAGTAGCGCTCTAGGAGGCAGCATGTTTCCAGAAGCATGTTTTCAGAGGAATGTTTAACTCTTCTTACACAATTACACTCCATTTCTAATGTCACTTGGTACAACTCCTTTTGTTATCAACTTCTATTTCAAAGGAACCCTTATTTCTGGTCTCCTTTCCTCTTTATTAGCTTTGGCATAATCTGTTCTCTGATGACATTTCAAGGACTAAGTGCATTTTTGTGCAACATTTTGACTTTCACGTTGCTGTGCAAGCAATTAATATTCGGTATCTGATATTGTAAGCCAGCAAATATTAACCAGTGCTCCTGATCTTACACACTTTTTCAAAGAACTCTGTGTTTCCTGTGGGCAAGTTCTTTGAACATCACAAGTGGATGACTTGCTAGGGTCTTTTATACGAAGAGATTAACACTAAAAAAAAGGAAGAAGAATAAAAAGAAGAAAAAAAGAATCAGACTTGGTTTGTTAATGTGCACTACACGTAAAAACTGAATAATGCTTCAGAAATCACAATAGACCATTGGATAATGTGCAGTTGTGTCCATCTTCGCTGCATTTTGCTGAGATGTTTTTACTGTGTCTTTAGCTTCTTTACATCTTGATCAGATTTAATCATTTCCCATATTCAAAAGGGCTTGGGCATGTGGCAGAGGGAGAAAGAGTGATAATCAGTAGTGGAACAAATGTTTAGTTATTCAAAAGGAATCTCATTCATAACAAATGTTTTTCTCCTTTCCTTTACTGAAATATAACTGAAAAAAAAAGTATCCAGTATCATTGTCCAAGAATTTCAATAGCAGCTGGAGCAGGATTGCCTTAACTTAGTATATAGCACTATTTTTGGACCCCTTAGGATATTCAAGTGTCAGCCACGTCTCTCTCTGTCCTTCCTGACTGGTACTTGGGCACTAGATGGGATATCCTGGACACCAAACACCCACATATAGAGACCTGAATCCTTGCCATACATTTAGAAAAAGCTGTTAACTGTAGTAGTTAGTAAAGCCTCCCATCTCATCTCTGGACACCTACACTATGTCAGGAGACACTACACCTACAAGTGGGTGGTTAAACATGAATGTCATGCTAAAGGTCTCCATTTGTATACACCAAATACATACTCCTGAATGAAAATACATGATTTTCAGAAGATACCGAAGAATATAAAGTGACCTTTCAGCTTTACAGAGTGACCACTGATAATTAGTAGCCTTATTTGCAAGTTTTGGCCCTGATACTTGAAGTGTAGTTCAGTGTAGTCCAGTACAATTTACCAGCAGTGATGACAGGGTACATAAGAATGACAGGCATCAATCATCTGAACAGAAAAAGTTAAAATATGAGCCTTTAAACCAGAAAGAGCAGCAGTAGTTCAAAACTGTGCTAGTCACCACTGAAAACTGAAATGCTAAAAATACAGCAGCTACAGTGAAACTGCGATTCATAGCTGTGATATCTGCAGATTACCACCTGCTAGAGGAGCCAAATGGGTTGTTGATGTAGTTATTGTTAAGAAGGGAATTAAATGCAAAATGTTCTCATGTGCAGGAGACATTTGATTGTCTTTCATCATGAGCTAAATGAAAAACTGAGATTCTGACTGAAACCTTCTGATTGTGTAAATGGATTTAGTTCCCCTGAAGTAAATGGAAAAAACACTTAATTATACCCAAATGAAAGTCAGTTCTTCCATTCTACACATATGGAAAAGGTGCTTTAATTCAAATTCTTTTTATTCCTGAAATGTTTCCATCACTGATGTGATTCTTTGGGGGGCAGCAGGCAAATTTTATTTTGTTCACACCTGGTCATGATGATCGTTGGAGGGCCATTATTACACAAAGCAGACATCTGGGGTGATATTCTCTGATAAATATAGGTTTCTATATTTGAACTACTCTCTTTAGGCTTCTCTTATAATCAGTGGGATAAAATAAACACTTTTTAGATGCTACTTCTCTCATGCTAAAGTAGTCATCTGAAATTGTTCAGAAGAAATGTACCGCAGGAGTGCCCATTTCTCCTCACCCATCATAAACAGAATAGCTCAAATGTACATGTCTGCATTGCAGATGTCTACAGTTAGACTAGATTAATTATGTCCCAAGAATAAGAAGAGATGTGAATGATGTTAATGGTCTTTAGTGGCAATTGTCCATGTTATGAGGTATACTCAAGTGCGAATTAAGTGAAAAATAAGCTTAATGTACCTTTGTTTTCAAGCTCATAATAGTTTTGCTATTGCAACATTCCCTCTAGTAGGAAGTAATATACCAGCAATGATATATTGATATTTAATATGACAATTTATGACAAGAATTGGTTATCAAGTCTCTGTTGTACAGAGACACCTGTTACCACAATTTTGAGCATCACAGTTCATCATAAATGTTTATACTAAACATTAGGGAAGCAGCATCTGCCTTATGTTGTAGAAAATTGTAGTAGAGAGGTTTTGATTTATATGAATAAAAACATATATGTGTGGGAGCACCAGAAGGATCAACTGAAAGGAATGACAGGTTGATGTCACTTAAATCAGGTCACCAAGACCTCAAAACATGTACAACTTTTCTCTGAGGATACCCAGACTGGGAAACAAAAGGACTGAGTAGATTCTGATGACTCACAGAGGTGCAAGAGGAAGGAGAGACTCATCATTGTCAATTTTTAAGGTGAACAAAAAAGGCATATCCAACCTAAGAAGATTAGCCAGAAGATGTGAGGAGGACTTGTTTAATATCTCTTGTTCACTGGCCTCTTCTGCAGTGGGAATCTCACACTGACCACCTGCATAAGACATCTTGGCACTCCAGTGCTAGGCAGAGTACTCGAACCTGAATATACTGCTGCTTGTACATGCTTATGTGTGAATGAGAGAAATCACCTTTGTTTGAAAACATAATCCCTTTTCCCAGCATAATTTTCTACGAAGTATTTCTCTGCAAGCAGCTTGTCATGAGTCTAGATCTGTTGTTTTCTTTCATGTCACTAAATATCCAAGGGCAGCAGTTATTTTATACTATTGTAATGCTTTCATGAGCATTACACCTAAATTTTGCAGGTGTAAATAAGGAAAAAAAAATCCCGTCCTATTTCACTTCTAAACTCATACTAGTAGCATGATTAAATTCACAATGGTGTTATTTCACCTGGGTGACACTTAAGATAAAAATGGACACTTAAGAAAAAAATGGACAGTTATAAGCTCTACCCTAGAAAACACTGAATTATGCGAGACAGGGTGCTTTACAGCTGGTTTTATTCCATGGATCCATGAGTGAACAGGTTTCAAATCTGGCACTGGTTATAGGAAAGAAAAATGAATAGTTTGGGTGCATTATTCATGCAAAAGAAAAAGAGCCAAGCCCTTTGCTGGCATAAATTGCCACAGCTCTATTGATTTCAAACAAGAGCTGATTTGCATCAGCTGAACATCCAAGCCATATTTTATAACATGCCCAATTTTGATTAGTTGTTATTACAGTTCTAAACAGGATTTTTCATTGCTCAATTATTTTTAGCACTGTACACGAAAAGAACAACAAAAAAGCCCTGCTGCTAAATGTACCATTTTTACTAGCCATAAGACATTTAATAATTCTTTTGATATTTTAAATAGTATTAGACTAAGGCTTATCGGTTTACCAGTCTACAAAAAGTCAGAATGTCTTCTAGCTTACCAGACAGACTCAACAATTTGGGGCTGATTTTCTGAGTTTCTTCTCACCTATATATTGAATTGTTAGGATCATTTCTTGAACAGAAAATCTCCAATGGATACTTTAAATCACTGCATACAAGTTGATGCAATTTTAGATATGACCTGTACATAGATAGCAGTACAAACTGTCTGAAAAATTCTTGAGAGCTCTTGGCAGTCATAAAACAAACTTCCTCCATTTGTAATGAAATGCCTTGTGAGAACAGAATGAATATACTTAAACTTTTGTTGCAACCTATGGACATACAAGGCTCCTTGGAAAAAAAGTATTTGTAAGATTCTGATTAAATATTCCAAAAAATGTCAGAAAGTTAATGTAAGTAGCCTTGCATTTCTTGTTCAGAACTGTGGAAGTATTATTCATGCAGAAGTCTGTGCTTCCATTTTTCCATTACTTCTGCCTTTATTTACATATCATTATAATTCCACCTTAGGAAAAAAAAATATTCTGACTTCTCTGCTCTAATGTGAAACACACTAGACTTTTCCTGATCTACCTTAATTTTATGGGTCATTCCCTTCCCTCTGTTTTAATGTAGTTGTAATATATTGGCTGTTTCAGGGAACATGCTGTACCTATTCTTACATGCAGGAGAAGCTGTTAATTCATCATTCTTTGCTTGCCAATCATGGCTGTAGGCACAATTCTACACATTCTCACATTCCATGTGTCAGACAGAGGCCTGCAAGGAAGGAAGGAAGGAAGGAAGGAAGGAAGGAAGGAAGGAAGGAAAATAGACATCTATCCCATAGTTAAACCTGACCACGCTGAGAAGAAGGAGCTGAGTGAATTGTAGATGAACTTACAAGAGGTAGTTTCTTCACTCAGTTTTCCATTTTGGAAACCTTTGTGGATAGTTGAAACACCTTTCACTAGTAAAACTGCATATAGAATCATCCTGCATGATCCTTCACACAGTGTCATGCTCTGGACACAGTGTCACGCGCATTTCTGACTTCATATTCCAAGTAGCCTTTGGGCAGCGAAGGTTTCCATAGGATGGACTATGGGAACAATGGACTGAAACAAAATGCTGGAGAAATTAAAATCCATTTATGATTCTTTCAAAAGGTTGTACAAGCCTAATATAACAAAGACAATAGAAGAAGCCTCATTAAAAACAGATTTACCCCTGGGGGCTATTAATAGCTTTCCACACATGATCATGCAGATTTGTAGTCAGTCTCTGTCATAGAACCATGAAATAATTCTTGTTGGAAAGGGCCTCAGGAGGTCTCTAGTCCACCCTCCTGCTCACAGCAGGGTAGGTGATGAGTTCAAACCAGGTTGGGCAGGGTTTTATCCAGCCTTGTCCTGCAAACCACCAAGGACAGCGACTGAACAACCTCTGAGCAACCAGTGCTTAACCCCTCATATTTTCCCCTTCCTTATAAACAGTTGGAACCTCTCTTGTTATGATTTATGCTTGTTCTTTCTCATCATGCCACAATGCATCATTTTCTTAGCTGGAGTTTTTATTTTGGTCTGTGTGCTGTCACAGCTATGTCTTACTCCAGAAACCAGATTTGTATGGGTGGACCTTAATGCATATATAGATTCATGGTGATACTAATACAATTATGGCCAAGTGCATCCATGCTGGCTCTATTGTAGAATTGCAGTCTTAAATATATAGATGTATATGCATATATATTCAGAGAGAGACAGAGAGATTTCAGTCAATTTCAATTAGTTACTTAAGTAAAACCATATTTTCTGCAGAACTTACCTGCCAAAATAAATAAATAAATAAACCTTCATTAGCTATATATTTTAATAAAGCTAGGTAGGTAAAAGAAACTGCAATAGCAACTATCTCTTTAAAACAGCCCCAGCTGATTCTTGTGGGGGTTTATACGATGCTGAAATGATCTACCTAGAAATACAAACATACAAAATATAAAAACATTGCCTTAAAAAATGCCATTTAGTATCAGTATGCTAGCTCAGTCCACATATTTAAAGACAGAGATAGGCAAATAAATAAAAGCAAGATTGGAGGCTGTGACATATAAATAGAGTAAACAGGAGTCTAATATATACAGTCAGATAAAAAGAGCCTGAAGGAAGATGATAAAATGGTTTAAATCCCCTGAGGTACTATCATGGAATGAGGAGAATTATTCACAGTATGTAGCAGAGCTAAAGCAACTAGTGTTTATAAGGCCCTATAACTTTTTAAAAAGACAGTATTTGTGCCAGATAGTATGAAGACAGGGGAACAATTATGCAAAACTAAGATTCCACCAGGGATGATGTCACATTCCTGAAGTTTTCTACAGCACCTTTGCTCTCCTGCATCTCTCGAGTGCCATCAACTAGGTCCTGAGCCTTGAGCCTTTCTCAGTACTGGACCTACAGTTCACAGTCACTGCTTTAATCAGCTTGGCTCGTGGGAGTTTGGTTCTCTCAGTGCTGTTCTCTCACAGCTAATGACACCTAGTGCCACCTAGATCTCACCTATGAGGGAAACACCTATGAGAACCAACCTGATTCAGAGAATACTCTTTTAAAAGCAGGAAAGCTGTCATGCATCTCCACATGAAAGCTCTGGCACATAGTCTGTCAGTGGTCAGTGTCTGAATTGAACTGTACACTGCAAAGAAGTAGTATGGACCAACATGGGATCAGGATCAGCAAATCAAAAGCCCTGGCATTGATGACTTGATGTCTACAACATTCAATTCAGGAGATTTTTATCCAACTAGTTCTAGTCTAGTCCTCTGTACTGCATGCTCACTACCAACAAAAGTGTGTTAGATGTGCTCCTGGAGTACCTCTTCTGGTATGGTTTCATCCAAGATGGTTCTACTTAAGGTTCTCCAAGATCTGTCTGTGATGTGAATCAAAGTACAGTTAGTGGGGATGACAGAGAAAGCCACTTCATATAGGCACTCCAGATCCAAAATAGAATACAAACACAGACGAAACCCACTGTCAGAACTGTTATTTTATCATTCTCAGACAACTGATTTCTTAGTCCTCTTCAACCATGTCAAAAATACCTGGGCTTCCTTCTCAGCATGCAGCTATATTGCTTCAGCACTTCCTGTTTCTAAAAGCACCAGTCTTTAGCCACATGATTTTCAAGCTTTCTTGGTTTGTAAAACCCTAAATATATTTTCATTAGAGATGGCATTCCCAGTACATTACATGTAAACGATATGCTTGCCTTGCTCTGATACCTCCTCCAAGCATCAGGCAAGGAGTTCCAAGATTCCCAAAGTCTCACAGGCTCCAAGAAGAAATTCATTGCTTTAGATTACCCATAGAATAAAGGGCAGAATCATTAATCAGACTATAACAGTAATATGGTACTTATTGAATCTGCCTACTTCATATTCTCTCCATAAGTTCTGTTATACCATGAAATTGGATCTCCCATATAGTTTAAGATTAAAGCACAGTAATCATATGAGGAGAAGAAAACTCCATGTATGTAATTAGATGGAAAAAGTAAAATGTTCTTTTCAAAGCTCAGCAACTGAGCTTAGAAAAGATCTTTGATTATAGAGACATTTTATTAGTTACGATGACTCCATCTAGGCCAGAATCCATTGCAATAATATGGAAGATGACAGTATAACCAAAAAATAAAAGAAAATCAAGGAAGACATTGTCTTTATTATTCCTTTATACTGTAATCACTTCTGCAGGATAAGTCAGGCGGACTTTACAAGCTGTATGTTATAGTACAGACTCGTCTTTCCTAGCTTTCATAGACATTTTTTCTGCATTAAGTAAGCAACTGTCAAATCAGGCTAAACTGTGCTTTTGGAGTCAAACCACCCCTCGAGCAGTTGTGCATGAATCACATTCTGTGTATTTGTAGCCTCAGATGAACAAGCAGTAGCCCTAAATAAGGACAACAAATGTAATAAAATAGCTATGTCTCATTGCTTCTGGAAAACAGGACATAGGTAAAATAACCACATTCCTGCTCTTTCTGTTGTTACATTGATGTTTCTGTCACTAACAGGATAAACAACCTTTTCCAAATCATTTCCTAAGGTATGTATACACAATAGTAAATAAATTAAGTATGATACAGATTACCTGGGCAGATTATCCTTGCCTTGGCAAAGACTTCATATGTGACTCAGACAAGTCACTCTTCTGCATCTCTGTTCCCAAGCATTATGTATGGAAATAATTACTTACCTAAGTGTGTATAAGCAAAACGCACATTGTAAATTACAAGAAACTATGGCAATAAGAATTAGTCAGGCCAAGATCTCTCCCACATGGAAAAGTCTAATTGCTTGGAGAGATGCTCTATATACTGTACAAGTACAATAACTTCGTTATAATAGAAGATCCTGATTCATTGTTGCAATTATCTTCCCAGGAATAAACAGGAAATCTTATACACAAGTAATATTTCATAATATTTTTTTTAGAACCTGATACGTTGCTGGGATGTGGACATATATGTGCCAGCAGTCCTTTCTCTAGTCAACTTTGAACACATGGATTTAGTGCAGCAGCACCACCTGTTGGTAAATTTGTCAGAGAAAACAGAGAAAATGCAAACAGAAAATTATCAAAGCAGTCCATGAAATAAAATGTCATGATAAAACCTGCACATTATATCCTCAACCATACCCTCTTCCTGCTAAGACCCATATGTGTAATCAGGACCCACATCAAAGGGCATCCCTATTATTAGCGCTGCAGAACTATTCTTCTGTCTTTTATTATGGACAACACTTTCTCGAAACAGAATTTCACATTTTTCAATTTCAGTAAATTTTCAGTGGCAAAAGTTGCCTAATTTGCACAGAAGGTCACAATTAAAATAAGGGTGATTCTTCAAAGCAAGTACATGCAGAAAGCGTGCTCCTGGAAGAGGCAAAGCCATCAAAAATGGCAAACAGTTTATCGAGTTGTCAGCAGTGTCAGTTTTGGCTGTGAAATCTGAAAGAGCAGCAAAATGTAAGGTTAACGGGTGATTATTGCTTCAAGAAGGGTGACATTCACATAACTGTGAAAAACAGGGAAATCTCACAGCTCTTACTGATGAGACTGTTCTTCCAGTGTGGAATCATAACTTGAATTACTTTGTAAGGAAAATACCACCTCATCACCTTACGCTCAGAAACAAGCTGCAGTGTGTAGATAAATATTTTGATCACTGCTATAGTTTTATATGGGGATGTTAAGCAGTGAATGTGGCACACAGTAATAAAGGCAAATGAAATGGAAAGGAAATTATCATCAACTGTACAGTTTTTAGCAACAATGGCGGGGGGGAAGACAATTTTCCCAATATACTCAAAATTAAGATCATTTAGTGTCAGACTAATCCCACATAATTCTTTATCTCTTACACTGAAGCTTTTCTTGACCGAGGATCCATGCTCAACCAGGTGCTGCTGTGCTGGGACTGGCAGGGTTGTTCCCAGGCGCGCTTTGCTCAGCAGTCACCACGTGTTACTGCTGGGCACTGCTCTTGCTCAGGGCTGCCGCTGGCCACCGCTGCCAAGAGCATCCTGAGCAGGACTGTGGCTGTCGCCCCATGTTTTCTCCAGCTGAGCATCCATTCAGAGCAACTGTTTAACCTACCTCCACTGAGCTCCTTCTGCTTTTCTTGGTTCTTTCCCTAACGCCTGTCTCTCCTGTCAAACATGGAATAGGATTGTATAGCTAGAACCCTCACTCAGTTTTATTATTAGACTATTGCTAGTGTGGGAGAATACTTATCAAAGCCCACCTATCTGACATTAAAAGTCTGATGACGAGCACCTCTGGCTTCTTTTACTACTGGTATTTTGTTTTAGACCTTTAATAACTGATTGCATAGTCTGCTCACATACTTTATGCAACAACTTATTATTTTTATTAGGTTTAAACAGCTGGTCCCACAACTATTTGCACCCTGCCTTGGAGAACTGTGAGTCCAGCTAGGCAGCTTAAATTACAAGTATCCTGGTTTTGCAAGTCCTACTTCAATTTACTGAGGCTTGGCAATATGATTGGTGTCACCAGTCTCAGTGCTTAGTTTCACATACTTGTTATTTATTATCAGTTGCACAGCTTTCCTCCCCCATTTAAAGAATACTTGCTGACTGACACATGCATTTATTTACAGTTAAACAGACACCAGCTACAGATTTCATTTCAGTCAGTGCCACAGGATAAAGGGAAATATGAATAGAGTGGAGGGAAAGTAGCAGTTGGGCCTTTGTATTCCTTGCTTGGTCTCCTGCTGTTGACAATGGAGAAAAATTTCAAAGGGTTCAGCAAAAGATTTGCCTTCCCGAAGCAAGCATAAAAACCAGAGACGAATCGGAACAGAGATGCCACTCTCTCCCTCCAAGCAATATAGTTTAACTAGCTTAAACTAGATGCCGAACTTTTACATAGCTTGAGTGCAGTGAATTTTGCCTTTTAAGATTGGGTCTTGTTTTATATTTCTTGCTTTTATGGTCTGTTCCACTTCTTAGTATAAGAGGGTTTCCACTACATTCCCAGGAAAGCTGCTCCACTGAAGGCTTGTGCATTCTGGCTCTCTGTAGGAAGAGCCGCATTCACTGCTCTCTGAAAGAAGTATTATCTGCAAATAACTGCACTGACATATATATATTTTTTGCACTCTTACTCTCCTGCCATAACCACACTAATAAGTCAGTAAGAGTGAGAAATATAGAACAAGGTTTTTTAGATGACTGATGGAGTTCAGCTCTATCACTTAATTTGGTGTCCGATACAAGAACCTCCGTTTTCCAAGAAACAGCCTCTTTGCATTATATGAAGATAAAATGAGACTCCGTGATCTCAAAGGAGGTGCCGAGTGCCAGTTTGAACGAACTGGGAACCTCTTCAGGTTTCCTTAGGACTTTTCACAAACTTGGAGATAAAGGGATTACATAATACACTTTCACCCATTAAGGAATTCCGGTTTTGTATCCTGTACATTTCAAATAAAATGCAATTATTGTACACCTAATAACTTTGTGGAAGTCCACATTTGCAAAGCACTTTTGAAAAATGTGGTATTTTGCCCTATATTGTGAAAAAAAAAACAGGAGACTGCATCTTTTGTAGCAGTACCAGTAAAACAACAGAATAGTCAATTAATAGTATCTTTTCCTGTGTATAATTCTTCACCAGCTGTCTTGGATTTTGTATCATTGTTTTGTTTCCTCACACTAACTATTTTGCTTTCCTCTTTTGAGATGAAACTGTTAAAAGATAGACAGAAAGCAGGAAAGTACTATGGAAATGGTCTGTAAACATAACCTTATATCATTTATTATTTACTATACAAACATCTGTGTTTTCATTGCATATGCTCAGTTTGCTAGACCCAACCAGCTCCTACCTCAAAAGAAAAAAATATATTATTATATATTATTTATATGTAAATATGGTAACTGTATGTTGGCAAAACTACTCAGATACATTTCAAATACTCAAGTGCTACCATGTAATTCACAGTCACCTTTATCCTGTCATATTTGGAGCACATAAGTTTTTGTCTATTGGACCTTTTACCTGTGAATATGTTCTCCCTGCACATGTGCAAAAGAGCTGTCTGAAATTTGTGGTTATGGAAATACATTTGCATGTTTGGTGCACAGTGCAAACATATTTCTTCTTCACTAAACAAGCTTTCTATAGCTTTATCTATGTGATCTGTATTCCCTGAAATCTTTTGCTCATTTTATCAGCTTGCTCTGTTTCTTCATCACTGTTATTGTTTTGACACCACTATCAGGTCTGCCCATTGTGCCACAAACAATTTTACATTTGTTCTGTGAAGGACAAGAAATGGGGAGCGGAGCACACTGAAATAATGCTCTTTTGTTGTAATCTTGAATATTTTCAAAAATATTTTCTGTCAGAAATTCAGCAGGAGGAGATTATGAAAGCTGCAGATGTGGTAAAAGGCCATCAAATTTTAAAAGACCGTCAACTGCAGAATTATAACAGCAGCAGGGTTTGCTCTGGGTCTCTTTTTATTTATTTATTTTGCTCTGCTTTCCGCTGTAGTCCTGGCAGCTCTGGACTGCTTAGCTTTTAAGCCAGGCAGGGAGATTAATGTTCTCTTGAGCTGCTGTTTCAATTTACTGATAAACAGATAAAACACAGAATGCTTTATTTTTCTAGCTGATTTTGTTATTTTGACTCTTCCTAATGACACATTAAAACTCCACTCTCCACATTCATTTCCAAACTGGCCACTAAGTTTAAAAAAAAAAAAAAAGAGAAAGAAAAAAAAAACATAGTTACCATAGAAACTATTTCTGAGATACAGAATAATTTCTTAAAGAAGCCTGCGCAGCAGAACAGAGGCTCTTGGGCACATTCATATAACAGCTCAGGAGGAAATGAGAGGCAGACTGGGCTCCAGAGTCAGAATTTATCATCATTTTCCTACAGAGATGAAGACTGAAGTAGGAGGGGTTATTTGAACAGAAAAATGACTTAGCAGTGGGTCACATGCATATCACAAGTCCCTTGCAAAATAATAAATATGAACACCTACAGTGTGGCCCTTCATATCTTTAAAGTGTTGCACTTATTAACTATGTTAAGAGTATGAATGTTGTTTTGAATTAGCTCAAACTGATCGAAAAAGCTCTCAGCATTTGTGTTCATCTATGTGAAGGAATGAGTAACAGAATTCCTCTTGATGGAAATACTGGGATATCTGGCCTTATCGTGGTACTGACAGCTCCCAGTCTTGCAATACTATGAACAAAACAAATCTCTTGCCATTTCAGTTGATAAATTACTCCCTTCAGCATTAAAAAGTCTGTAAAAACAATAATCACAATTGAAAAAAAAGACAAAAAAAACAGTAATGGATCCCCCATGTCCCTGCTACTACAAAAAATTAAAAAAAGTAAATATGTTTTCTGAACTGCATTTCATAACTTTGTATTGGAAATGCCTGCTGGAACATAACAACCCAACTCCAAGTTTTTTAGGAGAATTCTGCTACCACCTTCTGGATGAGAGAAATATTTATCACTTTTTTAATCAGCAGTACACTGAGGTTTTAATAGGTCTACTGCATTTTTTCCCATAATACCATGATACGTATAAATACATTTAAATATTTTTAAGGATTTTTAGTTTTAAAGTCGTAAATCAAAATATACTTCTTGACTTAAAATTAAGTGTTCTTTCCACTTCTTTACTGCCCCTGCCCCTCCTAAGTGTTTGATTCAGTCCAATTTATTTGTTTAAATTACCAGCAAAGAGAGAAATCCATTATTTGCATTGCTATTATAATTCACGAATGTAAAGTCTTCTGCACGCTTCTCCTACTGCATATTTGATTCTATCCCACTGACTTCACAGTATCAGAAGCAAAGAGGAAAGGCTGGATGGTTGTTTTTTTTTTAATTGAATACAATTGCTTGCAATAAATTGCAAGAAAGAAGAGGGTAATATAGATCGCAATCTTGTCAGCTGAGTTATGACCTTTCGAGTACTAATACAACTCCTTCCAAAAGCTTCTGGACTTAAGTGATTACATAAGAAAATCAGCATCTCTTTTTCTCTCAAGTAACTCTCCAGCCTTCAGCCATATGAAGAAAAACTGAACATGTAAGAATACACTGAAGATTAAGAAACAAGATGATAAGCAAAAGGGAAGTTCATATTTTAAAAATGTAAATAATTATATTTTTAAAACAAAATGAGATTTGGGGAATGGATAAAGAGAGTGCCTTGAATGTCTGTCTGAGTTTCGCGATACTAATCAAGTGGGAGTAATCAGATGAGCAAGGAGTACAGGAGGAAAGGTCATTTTTTTCCATAGCTAAGACTGAGTAACTTTATCTGGCGTTAAGTCTCTGCTGCTACTGAAACAGGTGGTCTGAACTCTCCCACCCTGTGGACAAAAACACAGTAGTTCTGTAGGTATCTACTCCCTCCAGCAGGAAGGAAAAAGGACAAATAACTGGAAACTGTACAAACAGAAGCCCCAAACCCTCTTTCAACCATAGTGAAAATATACATTAAAGAGAAAATGCTACTGCTTTGTAACCTTTAAGTATCTAATCCACACACAGCTTTGCTTTCTTCTCACACTAGTATTCATAAATTCCAACAAGTCTATTTTCAATTCGCTTTAGGTCACAACATTAATGTGCATTATGTGTATCTACATAATTTATCTGTTTATTATTTTCTCTCAATCAGGGAGTTGTATTTTTTAAAAATTCCATCATGGCATTTATGTTTAATTATTCACATACCATTATATTTCATCCACATTTCAGCTGCAAGAAGGAATAAAAGGATTTTATAATATATGCATGACTGCAAGTTATTACAAAGTGCCACTTTACAGAATGGCTTAGTGAATTGATACAGATTGCATCAAAGAGGTTTATATATATATATATATCTAAAGAAATAGAAAATGTAAATGGGGAGGTATCACAGTGGTGTCTGGACATAGCTCTCATCCTATTGAAGTTAATAAGGAAATTCTAAGTCCCTTTAACAGGACACTAAGTAGACCTCTGAAAAATGACTAAACATATATATATATATATATATATATGTATGTATGTGTGTATATATATATATATATAAATATTTTTTAGGTGTCCAAGGCCTCTTGGGAATCCAGCCTTAAACGACTAAGCCTCTTTCAAAATGAAATGCAGGCACCCAGGTTATTTAGATGACACCTTTGAAAATTCCACCCTAAATGAATTCTTAAGATCATACAGCAAACTTGTAATAAAGAGCCAGATATCAAAGCCAGGTGCAGAGCTTTAACGAAGCACCTACTCAAATTCAGGCCGTGTTTCAGCAGTAAGCACTCAGGTGTGTTATTAGAAATGGGTGCTCTTTATTCTCTCCCACCTCCTTGGGAAAACTGACATTTAAAAATGTTATTAACTACAATCACAGATGGGGGGAAACGGTTCCCTTCTACAAAGACAGCAAGTGACATTTTCAGAGATGCTCTGCCCGTCAAACCGAGCACATTTCACTGAACTAGACAGTTCTTTGCAAGCTCTGCAGGCTTTTGACTCTTGTAGTATTTCAGGGATTTACATCTGTGTTTTAAACCTCAGCTAAGCATAAGCTTCCTGAGGAACGGATTTTTTTAATTGTTTCACAGTTTCATATATCCAGACCTGAAAGAGAACTTCCTGCCCTGACTCTCAATTTGTTCCTAGATTCCCTTGAAGTTTCAAAGACTTTACAACTGTTCTAAGGAAGTCGAGGGTGCCCCAAATTTTGCTAAAAATTCACGTGCTGCCCGTATAATAGCCCTGATCTAGAGCTAGAGTGTTGATAATCTTCCCTCCACATCGAATTTTATTCCAAATTTTTTTCTAGGGCTCTGCACCTTGGCATTCCGGTATTAGCAAACTTCTTCACAGGTCCCAGGACTATAGAACGGGTGGAAATACTGGACTCAAAGTTAACACCCACATTCGTGGCTATACCAGTTCAATGCTTCCAGTTACCACTTTGGGTGAACAAACCCAGATCGAGAAGAAAATATAGTCATAAGAGACACTTCATCTTCTGTAAGTAATGAATCCCAAGTTAAAAGAACATGAGTTTCTGCAGCGGAAAGAAAAAAAAAAAAAAAAAAAAAGATTGAACTCCTTCACCACAAGAGAAACTAATTTTCTCTATTTAATCATCTAATTTGACCTCCTGAATAAAAAGACAGAAATTCCAGGAGCAAATCCTGCTTCAGATATTTAATCTGTGCTTGAAAGAAACTGTGTTTAAAATACATCTATATATCCAATCATCATTTTAAAATTTTCAGTGCTGGGATAATAATAATCCTTGGAAACCTATTCCAAAGACTAATCGTCACTACTCCTATGAACAGGCACCTCATTTCTAGATTGCAGTTGTGTTGCTTTACTTTCAAGCTTCACTTTCTTATCCTTTTCTGTTAGCCCTGATGACCTTGTATCAAAAACTGCTGGTTTCCCATGAAATTAGTTACAGATTATGATTAAGTCACACTTTAAACTTCTCCAGTTAAGGGAAACTTTAAAATTGCTTCAAAATTGCCCTGTAAAAGAACACTTCTGACATTTTGTAATCATGTAAAATCAGCATGAATATCCACAAAAGCTATGTCCTTACTGCCAGTAAGGACCTGTACCAACAGACTATTTCCCAACAATTCTGGAATTCTATGCTGAGAAAAATAGCACATGTGTAACAGCACCAAAAAAGGCTGAGCACTTTACATGAGCACTTGAATCTTGCAGTATTTCCCAGCTAAGGTACATCAGAAAACTAAACAACAGATCCAGTTGTTAATGGCTTATATAATGCTCTGGAAGACCTTGCAACTGGAAATAAAGCATAAATTTCATCAAAAACTACATATGGGATTTCAATTTGGGACCCCAAATCCAGTGACCATTCACTGGACAGGTGTTCTGTAACATTTTGAATCTCAGTTGAGAACCGAAGATTCTATAAAATATTTTACAGCAATAAATGAAGTTTAAATGGCTACTATCATGCATATGAAAAGATAATTATCTAAACCTTATCTGAACTATATAGTTATGCTCTAAATTTCAAAAGTGGCTTTCAAAATCTTCTTGTTTGCTGATTCCTATCAAGCATTAACATTGCCTGCTTGACTCCATAAACACTTTTATGATTGTTGTGTACTGCTGATTTGAAGTGTTTGGTGTGCGTAGAATACATGAAATTTCAATTAAGCTTAATTAAAAATATTATTTTCTTGTATGGTGTTCTCTGAAACAACAAAACTCATTCCATTTATCACGCAGAAAGACAGATGTAGCTTGTAACCTTCAGAGAATAGATTGTGTTTTAAAATTAATGAAAAACTGAGTCTTTAGATTACTTTTCCATTTACTTTATTGTGATACACTAAAGCAGGTTGGACTAAGAAACAATGACATTTTTGATGGATTTCTGTAAGATCTAAAGGTATGTTTCTGCATCATTGATGTAGTAATTAGGTGTGGAGTAGGACCACATGATACGTTCTGAGAATTATAAGGATTTTCAATTTTATGCTGCCCCCCAAAAAATTTGAGTGGTTGAACCAAAATTTGTTACTAAGGCTAAATGAGTGCTACTGTGGAATCAGGTAAGCATCAGAGCATCAAAACAATACACTTTTGAACTGCTCTGCAAGTGTTCTCAGGACAGAAAATGATGCTGCTTGTGTAAAAGCATTTTGTAAATATTTTTTTTTGCATTGCATTGCATTTCACAGAGCCAAAAAGTGTTGGTTCTTTGTAAAAAAAAGGAAGCCTGCTTGCTCACTACAGATGGAATTCAACCATAGTCACAGGCAAAGCACAAAATTTACTTTACAGATACAGACTTTTGTTCTTAAGCAGTATTTTAATTAAGAGTATTTAAGGTGAATTTCAAAATTGAAGAATAATTCTTGGCCCTAAGGAAATAATAAGCTGACTCTAAACTTATGTCTCCTTCAGTTTTCTTCATATATGTGGAAATAATTTAAGTGATTTCTATATAAAATGGAAGTATAAGACTTAATAATATTCTTTGTCCTCTTTTTTCTTTCCGATTTGTTATTACCACACCTATTTAGACATTAAATTGCTCTCGGAAAACAG
>VZSV01000042.1:2704935-2717713 GCA_013398735.1 Nothocercus julius
TTTTTTTTTTTTTTTCTTTTTGCTAAAATTGTGTTGTGAGGGGAATTCACAGAAGTCTCTCATTTGTGTTAGAAACAGCTGATATCACTGTGTGGCAAAGATGTATCTCATTTGATTTACTTCCTTTTGAGAATCTATGAGTTCTCTTTTAGGAATGCAACTTTTAATGTACTTTTAGTAAAGTACTTGTTTTCTATGAATATGTAGTGCATTTTTTAGACTCTCAGGGAGATCCATCATCTGTTTAACCAATGCACAGTATAGTTTGTGAGAAAGGCTTGCCAGGTGACTTTCTGTGCACGGAGGCTGAATGACCGTTTTGGAAAACCAGAACCTTCCATCAGATGAACAGCTCAAGAGCTTTATAGTACTTTGTTCAATATTCGCATTGTATTTTCTTTATTTTAGTTATTTTACCAAATGAGTGATATACTTGAAATGTGTGGTTTTTTTTTTTTACAGACATTCGAAGGACCACAGAGCACAGAAGAAGTATGTATATACCATTCTGGTGTACCTATATTCCATGAAGGGTTAGTATTTTAATGTTAACTTAAAAAAAAAAAAGTCCATTATCTGTAGCTGCTTTCTTTGCAGCTGTTGCATTGTATTTGTTGTGTATTTCAGAACAGCGGTGCTGGGAGAGAATACACCAAATTAACAATAATACTGCATAAAGGAAAGCTCTTAAGTAATCTTAAGTCACCGTAGTAAACAGTGTCTTAAATCTGTGTCCTAGACATTACTGCTCTCTACATCTACCTGAAAGGAGGTTGTAGGGAGGCAGGTGTCGATCTCTTCTCCGGAGTAACTACCAGTAGGACAAGAGGAAGTGGCCTCAAGTTGCACCAGGGGAGGTTCAGGTTAGATATTAGGAAAATTTCTGCGCGGAAAGAATGGTGAAACGCTGAAACAGGCTGCCCGGGGAAGTGGTGGAGTCACTGTCCCTGAAAGTGTTCAAGAAATGTGTAGATGAGTCACTTAGGGACATGGTTTAGCAGCCATGGTGTTGAGGGGCTTAGAGTTGGACTGTTACCTTGAAGGTCTTTTCCAACCATTATGATTCTAAATATTGTTTGTTAATTGCCTTCTTTTCAAACTCTAAAGGATGAAGTATTGGAGCTGTTGTAAAAGGAAAACATCCGATTTCAATACGTTTTTAGCTCAAGAAGGCTGTTCAAGAGGAACGCATGTGTGGACTAAAAAGGACGCGGTGAGCAGTATTAGTATTGCATTCTGTAGCTAATATTCTGAGTACTGAGTAGTAGTTGTGGCTTTGAATAATTACAATAGAGCTGTTGTGATTCATGTTTTGGAGTTACTACTTTTCCTTTTGGATTCCTTTCTACCACCCAGTGGGTGGTCTGTTATTGGACAGAAAGTTAATCCAACAAGAAAGATTTTGATTTAATTCTATCACAGTGTCTCTTTTTCTTATCATTGTCTCTGTCAGGAACATTGGTTTATCAGTTTTATCAGTCAAGAGCCAGTAGCTGGATGCTGTTTTTAAAAAAAAAAAAAAAAAAAAAATTGCACACTTATCTGAATGCAGGATATAGGACTATATTAGCAGTGTTTATTGATTATTAAAGTAGACCTTTCCTGTTTAATCTTGTGAAAGTTCTCATAAATGCAGTTTTAATATTTTCCATGTCTTTTTTTTTACTTAGGGAAAGAAAGTAGTTCCATGCAGGCATGACTGGCACCAAACTGGAGGGGAAGTAACTATTTCAGTATATGCTAAAAACTCTGTTCCCGATCTTAGTTATGTAGAAGCAAATAGCACAATGGTAAGTTACTTCCTTAGGATTTTCCCTTGTTTTGTTAATTTTATTGTTAAAACACAGCAGCTTGAAGTAATGAAAACCTGTTATTTGCTTTGTTTACAAAGCAGAGTTGAAATTGCGTAAGATTAATTAACATTTTTTCATTTTGTGTATAGCACTTTTTTCCTTTTTGTGTGAACATCTGTATTTGCAACGCGTTTATAAAAGCTGCAAGATAACGTGTGTGTGTGTGTGTGTATATATATATATATATATAAAAGTTTTTAAACCTTAAATTTACATCATTTTGTAAATAACTGTAGATTCATCATTTCATTATATTTGGATTAAAGTAGATTAATATCATTCACTATGGTATGCAATATGTTATTCAGAGGTACTAATGTTTATCAAGTTTTAAAATGACATTTCTCTTAGAGAATATGGTACAGCCTCAAGAAATATTTATGACAACTATAGATTATGGTATATATAGAATCTTTTATATTGTCAGAATCTATTACTGTGAATTTTAACCTCAAGTGTAAGAGGCAATTTGGTTGTTTTGCTCAAGTAGGATCCAAGTCTTGTTGTGATATATTTTACTTAAACATACTTGAGTTACTAAATGTTTCACCAGCCTGACAAAATTCTCTGTTTTTCCTCTTAAGTTAAATATCCACATTGTATTTGAAGGAGAAAAAGAATTTCATCGCAGCGTGAAATTGTGGGGAGTAAGTATAAGAATCACTTTTCCATTTTAAAAAAAATAACCACACACTTGGCTTTCTGTCTTTCTTTGTAAACCCTTTTCTTCTCATTACTGTGCCTATTAAAAGAAGTTCAATTGCACATCATTCAGTATTAAACTTAAATCTGAATTTAGAGGCCTGAGGGACTAGGTCTAACATGGTAGTTTACCTTGTTTTGAAGAGGAGGTTGGACACATTGTGAAGTCTTTGCTTACCTGGCTTCCTGAGATCCTATCCTAAATATGGTAGTGATGTTGCATAAAACTCTTTATGATTTAAGTGCATTCTTATGTATGTGTTAAGCCTGTGTGTATTGTATGTACAGTGGCATATCTTCATAGTTTGGGAGTGGGAGAGGCCTGAGTGTTAGATTTTTTTTCAGATAGCAGAAGAAACTTGATCTAAAAGTTAAATCTCTCTCTAATTGTATAATACATAAAATACTCAGGGGTAGGATGGAATAGTCCATAGCCAGTCCTGCTCTAAACTTTCAAACAAAAGTCTAGTGTGTCAAGTACTGTCCTTAACTTTGTCTTAAACATCTGACAGTTGTGTTCTTAAATTGAAATGTGAAATGTTTGCTCTGTTTTAGGTAATTGATGTAAAGAGGAGTTATGTGAACATGACGGCTACAAAGATCGAGCTTACTATGAGAAAAGCAGAGCCCCTATTATGGGCAAGTCTTGAATTGCCAGGATTGAACGCACAGCAGCAAACAGAGAATTCAGATCAATAATGAATCCCCGAGACGAGTTATTTCCCATCATGAAGTGGTGACTTGCTACTGTAATCAAGTACTTAACTTTTATACACTTTTTTTTTTAATGCTAGATCTTGTGCTTCAGTCTGCAAAGAAAGTTGATGCACAGTAAGTGAGGTGTAAACTTGAAGAGCAATAGCTATTTTGGCTTTTGCTCCCAGGAGTATATTTATTCTAATTGGAGCGTTTCCATGGAAAGCTAGAGCTGCTGCCATTCTCTTGCACCCTTGCCTGCTGTGCACCGACTTTCCAAATAGATGCACTCTGTAATTTTTCAGGTGTTTTGTTTAGACTGGATCTGCTGGGGAATACTAAATTCAATTCTATTCATTATACAACTTTTAATATTAAGGATATAAAATCTGAGTTTATGAAGCAATTAACATGAAATTCCACATTTAGAATAAAAAGAGTACTTAAAACTAAATACAAAAGGACACTTGCAGAATCTTCCACTTTTGTCTTCTGAAACTAATGTGTTGTTACCTCTTGGCTCTGCAGTAATGGAATAAAGGGTATTTTGCAAAGGGTTTTAGTACTTGCTGACTTGTGATCTTTTATATGTGAGAGCAGGAAATGAAGAGGAGGGGGGAAGGAAAAAAAAAAAAAAAAAACTACAGCAAAATGGTGGTTTTTTTGCTCCAGTGCCTTTCCCTGGCATTGGTTCTTGAACTGTTAAATGTAAAAGGGAATGGACAGTGAACTGGCTGAACTAAGCTAGCAAAATTCAGAGTATTGTAAAATTGCCAGGCTGCTGTCTGTATTTATTTGGCAGGGTTATTAGAATGTGTATTCTGTCCTATTCCACAGCATTCAAAATTATGGATCTTTTTCCAAGAAGGTGCATATCTATAGTAGTAGAAGACAGTGCACACAGTGGGTACCTGAGGAGAATTTCTTACTGCTGTACATAGCACTTGTTGCTGGAGATAGGTAAATTTAGTTCTTTGCTGACTATGTGATGAGTCTTAAGAGAAACAAATAATAAGCTTTAAAATGTGTCTCAAATCATAATTATACCTTTCAATTAAAGTGATTTAAAATACATTTCACTCATACTTCACATACTTCACTCTGAAGTGAAGAATGGGCTTCTAAAAACCTTACTTTTTTCCAGGTGTAATTTGATTTGAATATCAAGTTCTGTCTCTTGCAGTACTTTGAAATCCTACTTTATGCTCAAAGTAGTAGGAAATACATAACCAAAGAGCTCTTCTGCTCCCTTCCTTCCCCACCTGCCCCCAAAAAGTCTAATACCAGTGTTACGTATATGGTATCTGTTCTGGTGATGCTTCGCCTTTGTTTCAAGGTCCTGTTTCCTCATTGGCTTTGAGGAGGGAGTATGATTGCTTGCTCCCATGGCCCTCTATTTAGGAAAAAAATCCAGCTTTAAACTAGCTGTAAGTTCTGCCTAAAAGCATTCTGTTAACTTTTAATAATACCATTTTGAAGTATACTTGAAAATGTCAGATGGTACCTAGTGGTGAGATGCAAGCTTGCAAAAGTGTGCCTGAAAATGGTCCTCTAAAGGTTGTGCAGATGTCTGATATGTTCTGAGCAAACAAGCAAAGTTCCTCTACTACTGACAGTAGTTACCTAAGCGGGTGACAAATTGTACATGCTGGAACTAATAGCAGGGCATGTGTATTTTTGTAAGCAGAACTCTGAACTTGTAGAGCAAAATGAGCACTGTATAAATGCCAGGATAAAACTCTTATTAAGCAAGTTTTAAAATGTATGTTTATCCATATGCATATATGTGGATATATGTGGATATGCATTTGTTAATGCCTTGTGTTAATGTTTTTGATGCTTTAGTTCTTCCGTCTTTTTCAGTATCATTGGCAGTAAATTTATATCATGTAAAACCCATTTTAAGGAACAACAAGGGGAAAAAACAATTCTGTTTTTAAGCAAGTCACTATACTTAATCAAGGACATCAGTCATATGATTACTGAGCCTACTAAACACTAAATTTAGCAAAGTGTAGGTGAATGGAACTTCTGTTACTCAAGTTTTGCAGTCCTGTATCCATTATACTGTTTTAAATTGCATTCTGCTAGGAGCTTAGACATCTTAGCAGTGCAGTAGGTCACAGAAGGCTCCTGTAAACTTGGCCTTCAGTTTTGCTGCTTTTTTTTCCTCGTTTTGTTTCAGTGATTAACAGTTCCTGCTTTTCTCTGTTGTTCATACATTCAGCAAGGAACTAGAGTTATTTCCGGAGTTCCCTAATGCCTTTTCTAATCAGTGACAATACAACTTTGACCAGGCAAGAAGGTACAGCTTTTCAAATAATAGCATAATTTTGCAAGGCCTGTGGCATGTAGGGAATACAGGATGAACTTTCAGATGCTGTAAATCACTAAAAGTCTTCTGTTTAATAATTTTTAGCAGCTTTATATAGCCATATGTATGCATCCATCATAAAGTTGCAAAAGGTGTTTCGGTTGAATTTGAATGCTTTGAGGAGATCTTTACTGCTACTGTGAAGCTGTCTTTAAAAGTGTTTTTGCATCCGGTGATACGGAGAAAGGTGATCTTGAAATGGTTAGGGGGTATGTGGCACTTAGAGTTTTCTTTTTACTAATTTTTCTTAGTAAACGTGGAGAGAAGGTGAAACCACTTGTGGTTTCATAATACTATTTGAAAGCAATATTTGGAAATGTAGATAAGTGATTTGTTGATCATAGAGGTCTTCACCTGTATAATAGAAGCTAAACTAAGTAACTGTATAAAGTATGAACCAGGATGTACTGGGATATTTGCAGTTAAATTACCCTTTGTTTTGTCTTCAGAAATTATACTGTATTTAACAAGTTGGTTAACTTGCTATAGTCTAGTTATATTTTTCTATTTCATGGGACTCTAAAAGCTATACTGTGCTCAAGAATGAGGTTACATGTTACACATGTAGACAGCTTATTATTTGTCTCAGAATTTACCATTCAGCTGCATGTGTAGAACTGTTTTCTGTCGTAGTCCCTTCTTAAAATGAGAAATAGTTTATGGATTTCCAAATTTGTGTTTGTTTTTTTTTTTTTTTTTTCCACCCTCATGTATAACCATATTCTCCTACCTAGCATTACATATTGCTATTCCTAAGAGAAGATTTCTGGGAAGAGTTAGAATTTGTTTCTAAGGTTAAGGCACACAGGCTGTTTTGCTGCTCTGACTCTCACGTTTTACATGGCACTGATGTAATGTAATTTTACAAAAAAAAAAAAAAAAAAAAAAAAAATCCATCTACTGATCTGCTGGAACATTTGCATTATCAAGTCACCATTTCAATAGTTTAGGAACTAGTTTTGCTAGGAATTTTGCCTTGAAAAAAAAAATTACTTATTCTATGTAATGATGCAGTTTTTGCTTGTATTCTTTAAATATGGCATGAGTGTTGGTGAAATACTGTACCATCACGGGTCCTTCCTTATTGCTACTATTTTATTTCCATTCAGGAAAGATCTTTAAGGTAATGAGTTATGTGTCTGGAACACTGTTTTTAAGGTGGCAATTTTGCCATTATAAGAGTCTTGAATTACATTGGGGGAGGGAAATGTCTTTTGCATGGTTGTCTAATTCTGCACATTCATAAAACTTACATGCAGAAAGTTTCTCTGATCTCATGTCTTTATGCTCTAGATTTTTTTTTCTAAATATATTCAATAAAATTGTTATTACATGCTGGTTCCTCATGTTTATTTTTGATTTTGTAGCAGGGTTATCTTTTCTTTGGATTTGTAACACAGTTGTCTAGAATACCAGTGGGCACTTCTCACAAGTCAACCTGTATTTAAGGAACACTGGTGTATTTTGATACAGCAAAGGTTTGTTTGCTCTCCCTAACCCCTTTGTTTGTTTCTTTATATTTTTTCTAACAGAACAGCCCAATCAACAGAGCTATTAATTTTTTCCATGGTTGCTGGGGTGAGGACTTGCTCATGAAAACTGTGCTGCCCAAGTTTCTTGAGCTTGGAATGGGATAAAGTAGGTGGTACAATCAGTAGATAGTAGATGGTATAATCAAATTCACAGTTATTGTGTCAAATGGTTGATAGTCGAGTGCCTCCACTTTCACTGTATTTGTCAAGAAAATGCAGGGCCCTGGGCAGGTTGCAGAGTATGTAAAGGGGACAGGCAGTGCTTTAGCCTTGTTCAGGTAGGCACAGTAAAACCCATACCCTGTTCATAAAATCAGCATGAACAGACTGCAGATGAGAATGAAATGATTAGTATCTGTAAATATGTGTAACAAAGTCTGGTTGTGTTGAGTTATGCCAATTAGAGTGGTTTGAAAATGTAAGAGGAGGAAAAACTGAAAAGTCAAATAGATTAGACTTTTCAAGATATATATACCCACACACATCTGTGTTGACAATATGCTGTTGTCTTTGATAGTTCTTTCAAAAATTGAAAATGTTAGTCCATCCTCCAAGCAGTCCTTAAGTGAAGTTTCCTCCAGGCAGGTGACACTCAGGGAAACTTACGTAGCTTGGTAAATGCAGTACCAAGCAGTAAGGCTTGTTTTATATTGTTTGACTGTAACAACAATTCTCTAACGACCAGGTGGCTGTTGCCTCATTTGTTTTACTTTTGCATAGACATATGGTATAACCGTATTTTTACACAGGTAATAGTGCCAAGCAGTTACTATGTAGGATGGAGTATTTATTCTAGCAGTATCTTGCAGAGGCAAACAAGCCCTATCCAGCAAGGGAATTGAAAGCTGTGGCCAGGCTCAGTGCAGGCGTATGGGGCGAGTGGAGAAGGGGTGACGGGTGGTCCTGGAGACCCCAGGAACCATAAGGGATCAGCCAAATAACTGCAGACCTAGGAGCTGGGCCAACAGCAAGAGAAATACTCTGCATATATCAAGTAGTGTGGTGTTGAGGGCAGTGAAGAGCAAGTTAGGAAGTATTTGAAGAAAGGGCACTTTATAGAAGTGGCAGCTCTTGTGAGGAAGAAGCCATCAGCATCACACACGTTTCACATTTTACTTCTGTTTTTCTAGTTGTGACCAGTTCCTGGATTGCACAATTAACATAGCAGTTACGCTACCCATAAACTTTATTTCCAAGTTTCCCTCTGCTCTGAGCAAGGCCTTTGGTGCCTGCGTTCTGTGCCTTTCTCGCCTGTGGCTATGGGTGATGTACGCAAGCGCCTGCACCTTTTGCTGCCGCATTTCTGCAGAGCGGGGAATGAAGATATTGCTGTTGTCTGAAGCTGGTGTTTGTTATGGAAAAGGAAGGAGGTGCTAAAGCCCCCAGGCTTGGGTTGAAGGGAATGGAGATAGGGTTTGGGAGGAGGAACACGCTCAAGAACAAGAAACGGAGGAAGGTGTTGGTTCCAAAAATACCAGAAGGGAAGGGTGATCTCAGCAAGGGCTAAATCTTTCAAAGCCTTTCCCTGCAGTGTCCCCAGCTGGCAGCAGAGCTGCAGCCTGATGCCCTGCTGTTTATCGGTTGTATAAGTGTGTGTTGTTACAACAGTCGCTGCATCCAGCAGCTGTGGCTCCCGTTTCACTCTAAAACTGCAGCCGTGTTTGGAGACAACGGTCCTGGCGGCATCAGCGAGACGTCAGCACAGCTGGGGAGCTGCCAGGTCGGCAGCAAGCCCATGACACCCTCTCATGAAATGCTACTTTCAATATTGTCTTTGCTGTTGTTTCCCTCTATAGAGGGACAGAGCACGTGTTCGCAGGCCTGCCCAGACCTGCCTGTAGATCTGCTGCTCCACGCATGGAGCTGCTCCCCGCTGGAGAACGCGGCTGCGCTCTGCGGGTTGTCCTGAGGAACCACTCGGATCTTCTTAGAACTGGAGGAAAGGGGTCTAAAGGGGAAGGATTCTGCAGGTGAAACTCTTGGCTATCAGTGCCCTTTTGGACTCAGTGTTCCCTTGACTCCATGGATTAAAACTGGCAGAAGCAAGAAACATCCCACGTCATTGACAACGCCTTAACCATTTTGTCCATCTGAGTTCCACATACTGACACTGATTAATATATGTGACCGATGTCTCTTCTCAGATCCACTCAGAGCTTAAGTCTAATATTCCATATGCCCACAGTTAAATCGCAGGGTTAAACTTTTACTTCGTTGGCTCTACTGTTAGTCTCAGTGGTGTAGAATGGAAATAGTGTTTCGTCTTCGAAGAGGCTGTTGACTAAATTGAGCTCCTCCTGTTTTCTCAAGGGATAATTTCTCCAGAGCAGGTATTGCTCAGTGAACAGCAAGTTCCATTGGTTTGGCTGAAGAGAGCACTGTGGCAGAAGCAAGTGAAAGTAAAATGAAATTTCTGTATTTCATTTAATCAGCGTTCTTTCCAGCTTTGCTGTAATGCAGGTCATAATGTTTCCCTCCATTCAGCTCTTCCAATGGCTCTCTTAACTGTATAGCATTAAAATCTCAGAAGCAAAGGTAGGAGAATTTAAGAGAGAGAAATTGCAGGGTGTTTTGAGTATATACTCCTCCAGGCTACAAAGAGCACGTCCCTGGCTGATCTTAATACTGTGCTGCCCAGAGGGCCCAGCTCTGCCTCCTCGCGGGTTTCTACCGTCATGGGGTTTTCTGAGAGGCAGGAAATCTCCCCAGTGACTTTCAGACCATGCCAACGTATTCCAGAATCTAATCCTGCTGTTGTTTTTCCTCTAGGAATAAATCGGGGTCACTATATAGCTCTTCTTGCAGACGCAGTGTATCACCTTCCACCCTCCGAAGGGCACCGCTGCAGGATAAACTGTTCCTACTCTCAAGCAATTTTGTTATATTAAAGTGTTTGCTTAAAAAAAACGAAAGATACCAAGAGGGCCAGCAAGTACTGTCTTCCTCTTCTCTTATGAGTCCTTGGTCCTACCTGCAGGTATCTCTTTTTAACCCTGTGAACCCTTCACAAGTGCCTGTAGCAATGAGGTGCCCAATGTGACCGCGTACTGTGTAGGAGTCCCTAGGTACAAGCAGAGCATGGACAGGAGCAGGGGCAGGGTTAGTTCCTCCATGCAGAGAAGCAGTTAATGATAACAGAGGCATGCAATTTTTTTTTTTTTTTTTGTTATTATAATCAAAATCATAATTTTAGCTAGATCAGCTGGCTTAAAAGCAACTTAAAAGTTTGACCTTGACAAGTCACTTCAGCTGAATCAAAAAAAAATGGGTAAGTCAAAATACTCTTAACACCTGACCCATACAGCTTATGAGAGGATTTGTGAAATCCTTCAGTCGTAGTCATCAGAAATTACAAGTTTCTTGTGTACTGCACTTCAGTCATCAGGACATCAGGGTGTAAATTCTAATTTGATTGCTGCATTCAAGCAATTATTGATGCATAACTCAACCTTGTGCTGGGTGCTAAATTACAGGGTGTTAAAGGTGTTGAGAGAAGGCGCTAGCATCTTTTCATCCTCATAACTTTTTGATTTAATTTTCAAAGTTACTAAATTAGCTTAAGCTTTTATTAAGCCTAAGATCTGCAGGGCATTCTGGGGATAGTTTGATTTTTATTTATGTGGTGACAACCTGCAGAAGAAATGTTTAAAATTACTACAGTTTTTGTTGCTAAGGAATGAGTGTTGTGATTTAATTGTCTTATCACTCAGTCACCGGTAATGCAGATAACATACTAAAAGGGCTATGTATATTATCCCCCCTTTCTGACCATCACTGAATTGGACAATTGTTACAGCTTCTTTTTCCAAAGGCAAGACAAAGTTATTTCAAGAGTAAGGGAATCTTAAATAATAAATAAATTTATTGGCACTGTTCCCTAGACACTGGTTTTCTAAGAGACAAGTTAGCAAACCAAATGTCAAGTTTCATCACAGTTTAATTTGTCAGACTGATTTGTAGTCCTGGTCCAGCTTTAAATGTTGACGTGTGTTTTCCTTCCCACTACATGATTCACAAATTTCTTCATCCAGGTTGAGTGAATGAGCCCAAGCATGGGTACTGTGTAAGCAGAGTTCGTAAAGGAAAGAGTAGTAGATCTAGTGTTATCTGTTTGTAAGCAGAGCCTGAAAAATCCCTGAACACTTTGAAATTACAGGCACCTAGAGATACACAAATAATCTTGGTCTGGAAGAGAGCTGTAAGCTGCTTTCGTGCCCATCCATGGAAAATGAGACAGTTCTAGCTAAAGCATGGGAGGGAATTTCAGCTCTCAACAAATGATGACCAAATGTTTGGGACTTCATGGAAATCAATCAGTATAAGCCATTTATAAGTGCCATAGTTTGCTTTTTTATAAGGGTTTTGGTATTACTCTCCCTTTGTAGGTTGTAGTAGAGAGGAAGGGAAATATATTTAAGCTATTTCCTGTCCTTTTCAGATGTAGCAGATCCTGATGAATCATAGTTTATGGTTTCTAATTTCCATAGATATGCAGCTGTTTGTGTTTCAGAGAGGCTCATTAGCAATGATGCCAATGAAAACCTGTTCTCTTAGTAGCATTTTTACTGTAAACCAAGTTCCTAAAGGACTAAACTATAGTAATTTCTGTTTTCCTTGGCTGAACTTGAGGCTTTGTTTGAGATGGGAACAATTCTGCCTGTAGCCTACAAGTTATGTCCACTGTTCCCTTTCTCTCATTCTGCCCTTTTTTGTACCATGTGTTTTCTACTTCCCGTAAACAAACAAAAAAATATTTTCGCTATGGGCTGCTGCAATTTATAGTTGTGAAAAAAAAAGCAGTATATTTTACATAAGATATGAAATTGGTTGTTATTAGCTGCCATAAATTGGAATGTGATTTAATAAAATTTTATGTCGTTTTTATTAGTTACAAAGCAGGTGGATGGGTTGTACACTTTAAAGTCAGCTAAAGCAAGAATCACTTTTTTATAAATTAGCACTCTGAATGTATACACAGCTCTAATGCAAACTTACTTCAGCTCTTATTAGAAGGCAGAACTACTGCATGAACTCAAACGTGAGGCAATCAAAGAAGACGTGTTTCAAATTACACCCCCTTTTCCCACAGCTGTCACTAGTGTCAGCCCATGTGGTTACGCTGTCCTCGAGCTCCCGCAGCTGCAAGGCGACGACTCTGCGTGAAACATCTGCAGCTCCTGCAGAGAGAAGGGAACAAGAGCTGCCCCTGCTGTGGGACAAGTGCAGGTTTCAGGAGGAGCAGGACGATCAGCTCTGTTCCTCCTAGTCCAGGATTTCGGAATGCAAATAAAGGATGGAGGCGCACAGGGATGTTCACTGGGGTGGACGCTCAGTGTTTCTCCATAAAACGCAGAGAAATCAGGTTTCTGCACAAAAACAGCTGTGTTCTCTGATGATCAGGCACATTTAGTAGCCCTGTGGCTCCCTTCGTTAGGAGGACCTCTACACATACGTATATATATATGTGATATATGTGTATGTTTATGTATATATATACACATGTGTAAAGAGGGGGTGCTAAGTAAAGAAAGCAAATTAGGATAATGATCCCTCACCAGTCCTGTAAAAGAGGCTCTAACACAAAGAAATGCCTTCAGTTTCTTACATTATAGAAGTCATTA
>VZSV01000042.1:2717768-2781541 GCA_013398735.1 Nothocercus julius
TGAATGGATTGGTTGTTTTCCTCTCCCAAATTTTTCTTCCATCTAGTGCTTTTCTTAAAGCTACAGTTTTGCCAGTATCAGAGAAGCAATCATTTCCTTCTCAGGAGGTTTTTGGCATGCAAAGCTCTTGCTCAGCCTAGCAGAACATTTGCATGCGTTCAGAAACTGAGACATGGTGGCTGTTAGAGGAGGCTGTGTTGCTATAGTAGGACCACTGCAGTGAACTTTACACTTTGCTATTTGCCTGGGCGTTTGAAGAGCATCGTCCTATGCTACCTCTTTGAGTGTCCCTGCTGCGGCCTGCACAGTGAAGGCTGCAATGGAAATTTGCCTCTTTACTTCTTCCCAGGCTCCACGCTGATCTGCTCTGCTTTCAATATCAAACAGGGCATCGTAGATTCCTGGGAAGGACTCGCCGGCGTACTTGTTGTGACTGCTTGGAGCAAAGATGACGTGTCTGTGGGGAAAGGAAAAAATGAAGGCAAAATCATTACCAGAGCGCCTGCTCATTGCAGGGAGCTGGAAAAGTGTGTGCTGCACAGAGCAGCGAGGAACCATATGAGGTGATCACCATCCACTAAATACGCAGGAATTCCAGGGGGGCCTGGCTTTAAAAAGACTGCATGAACTAACCCCGAGGGCAAAATCTATAGGAAAGAGGACAGATTTAAAACAGCCTTCTCCTTGAAGAGGCACTGCATCTGGCTATTTAAGAATTAGTCCATGTTAAGCTTCTGCAGAGGGGAGCTCAAGGCACGAGCTGAACAAATGTGGTAGTCAGGGAACAGGGAGCAAATCCAGCAATGGCTGCAGTGGAACAGAAGCCTCAGAAAATAACTATACAATTGGAATGATGCGAGGCAGCAATGCAAAATCAATGTGAAAAGGAAAGAGTCAGGGGAGGATACTTGAGAACAGAATGAATGCTGCAGATGTCCTAGATATGAAGTGATTATATTGAAACTAAAATGGGCAAAAACATGGTTTACATTTTTTTATTTTTATTTTTTTTAATGAAGATCGATATTTGCAGCCCTGTTGTTAAATTGTTTTGGCTTATACGAAGTAATAAAGCACATTTGTAAAAGATGGCCTCCAAATCAAAATAAATACTAAAACTCAATTAATAAATGCAAGCCAGTAAAAAAAAAAGTAATAATAATAATCCTCTGGCTAGCTTTAAATGATACCCATACCCAAGGAGAAGAACTTTCATAAAACAAACATTTCTCTTTTCCAAAAGGCTCAAAGACAGTTTAATCTAGGAAGGATGATTCTGAGTTCTACCTGCCTAAGGGACTTCTGGTTCGGTGTGAAAGCCGTTAGTCAGTGAGTCAGCTCTACCTAGTCATTAGGAAAAGGGTGACACCGCGAGCAAAGCGAGGTGTCACGTACCTGACACCGAAAACTAGCTTCTGTGCGACATTGCCGATAAATGCATGGGACTTCTAGAAAGTGCACCGGAGTGATGCACCAAACATTATCATTCTGCACGACAACATGCTTGGAGAGAGAAAACGTAAAGGAAAAAAACAGCCAAGGACCTCGGCGAAGAGGAACAACTACAGAAGCAGCCAAAGCTGGGGCGGATGAGACTCCGCAGCACAGTTCAATAGGCCTCTGCCTTCATCTATCCTGTGCTCAAAGGTCACTCTCCTGATTCTCATTTCCTGACTTCCCTACCTCACCCTCACTACAAAACTGTTCTTCTTCTCTTCTCCCTTTTACTGTACTCATATTTCTTTCCAAAGAGTTGACTTGCCACCCAATCCTTACTTGGTGTAGGTTTGCAAGAACCAGTTATAACAGAAGTGGCACTATATACGTGCAAATAAAATTCACAGAGTAGATAGTGGCTAATAAATACAGAGTGCCAGACCTGGTAACAGGAACTAGGCATTACAAGGCAGGTGCAGGCAAAAAGGTCTCCTTATAGGTTATGAACAAAGTCCTCTGCTCCCTGGGTTATGCCTTAAACAGAGTCTGTCCAGCCAAAAGGGCTCTAAAAGGTCTTTTACACAGCATTTGAGCTGAACAGTCGGTCAGGGTGGGATGGACTTACCTTGGGCAGCTGGTTATGTAACTTGTTGCCTCACCTGTAAAATTTCCTGCCCGGTAAGCCAAGAGGATCAATAAAAGCTCTTTCTATAAGCATCAGCTGATCATTCCTGATTCGCACTGCAACCGCACTGCAGAAATTGGAGACAGAGAAATTCACATAGTGAAGAAATATGACTGTTTTATTTCAAACACTTTTGTTTGGACAGAAAAATGGCAAAGATGGTCTGCATTTTGCAAAAAGAAAATATTCAAACTGAAATATTCAATATGTGCTACACATGCACTAGGATTTCTGTGTTGGGTTTTGCAACAGGACTTTTTGCAACAGGACTTTTTTACAGGACTTTGTAAGACGTGAAATGCTTTATGATAGCAACATAAACCTCTTTAGTTCTAAATGGCATTTGGAAGATCCTTCCTAATAGGCAGACAGGAAGGGTGGGATTTAGGTAAAGATGAAGATATCTGGATTCAGGTGTATCCTGGAAGTCAGATGTCTCGGCGCTCTCTCTATTAAGTGGAGCTTATGCAGCGGAATGGCCAATATGGAAGGGATTCAGCTGCCTAGACCTAACTAGCTGGCACTGTAGGAGGTGTCTATATGCGTGTGGCTTCCAGTCACTGCACCCAAAGGGCATGGAAATCCCATAGGGCTCATAGGTTTACAAGCCCCATGTGGATGTCTTGGGCATTCTGGAGCATTACCCAGTGTTTTTAAGGATGAACTAAGTTACACACTGGGCTCCTAACTGGACTGTCTAGATCTCAGTACCCGAGTATAGCTTTTTAAATATCCCCACATTAACTTTCTCTTCAGGAATGTCCCCGGACAAGGAAAGGAAAAACTGTGGATGGAACCATGTTAAAATGGATATGTATTTTCAAACTTACTCATTTGTGTCAGTTTGTTCAAGTCTCCTATGAAACTCAGCAGCAGCATTTGAGAAATTCGCCACAGCAGAAAAAAGTGAATCTAGAAAAGAAAAGATTTTTTGCTAAATTTCAGAGTATTTTGCTGAGTCCCATATATCTTTCATATGTCTTTTGGGAAACATAAATACTTTTGTTCATGTTGCTATAATTCTGTTCATTTTGTTCATCTCTTTGGTCCTTATAGCAGAAACATGCTACATATGATTGGGTTATCTCCTACATCTAGTTGCCTATGGGCAACCATGACCTACAAACGTTTGGAAATTCAATGAACATTTTCAAAAAATCCCTTAGGATCTCTGTTTCCAAGACCCCCATTGAAAGCTGTTCTACATTCTCATTACTCGTCTGATTTCCAGCAAATCTATTGATTCATTACCAGGTTATTGGTTCTTGCATTAACATGTTCGGTTTATATAACTTCAGGCAGAGATTTTACCCCTACAATCTTTTTATAGATTGTGGCATAAGAGATCGAGGTCACCTTGTGAGAGTGAGATTTTTACACTTGTTTGCAACTGCGCATTTCCACAAGGCAATAGATAGAAGTTTGCTAGAGGACAGAGTTCTGCCCTTGTTGATATCACGGCTATGTTGTGGTAACAGATTATGTTTCAGAAACAGGAGAAGGGGAATTAAGAGAAAAATAAAGGGCACCTGAAAATATGTAAGAGAATTTGTGCTCATGTTCACTAGCTATTCAGTGGTGTCAGCTTTGGTTATTTTAGAAAATATTATTAACATAACATTTCTTTTTTCTTTTTCTTTTTTTCCCCCTGTAAACCTTAGTTCTAGACAACATATGAGTAAATGAACAATATATTTCTTGAAAAAAGATTTCCAGCCTTCCCTACTTCAGAGGAGCAACTGAAAAGTGAATCCAAATGCAAATAAAATAAAAAGTTTTGTCTACTATAGTTATTATTTTCAAATACAGTTGTGTGACTTATTCAGGCTTAGTTTACAGTTTTCTGTCGTTACTATTGACCATAGGCAATCCCATGAAAATGTCGAGTGAATTTCACAATGTTGCAAAAACTATCCATACATTGTAATGCATTCTGGTGCAGCAGAATAAAACAAAAACAAAAGCAAAAAAAAAAAAGGGGGAAAATTTTAATTAAGAATGAATTTAAAGATGATTAGATAGCAGAGAAGAGACATGAAAATAATAAAATACTGGAAAAGGTGCCTTGTAAAACATTGTTCAAAGTGCAATGTCTATAAAGTTATTGAGGAGTGGGTTAAGAGTTACTTGTGGAACAAAAATTCCCACCCACAAAAGATAATTCTAAAATCTAGCTGACATAGGAACAAAGATAAATGTATTTGCTTGAAGGTAAAGATGGACAAATTTGTATTTTAAATGAGAATAAAACCCAATGAAAATATTTATCAGCAGAACAATTTCATTTGTATATATGTTTTGTTTTTATCTATACAGTGTCTCTGTATAGTGGCATGCTCAAAAAATACTGCTGTGGGTATTACTCACCAAATGATACTTCATAAGTTTTCAGTTGTTGTTCATACTTTTTGGCCAAATTATAAATTCTCTTACTATATCCTTTCAAGGCTTCTCCATAATCTCGACAGTCAAAAGGAATGATGTGGGAATCGGCAAGTTCATAAACCAGTTTGCCTCGTAACTGGGCAATTGTCAGCTGTTTCCTGAAGGTGGGGTCATAAAACTTTTCCACTAATTCAAAGGTCTCATACACCGTGTGATAAACAGGATAATTGCTGAATTTGTCTGTTTTCTGAAAAAGAGCAAGTAATTTTGTCACTGCCTTGTGTTTATGTATTGACCACATAAAGACTATGATTTTTAGCACAGCTTCCAAATGAAAGAAAAAGTTGTATGCTACAGGGCACAGTTTTCTGTCCTTTCCATTTTAATGTGTTCATCTTATGAAAGGAAAATAACCTTAATGTATGGACTGTCACGCAAGACAAAGTGAGCCGTTATTCCTTCTCTTCAGCTGCTCTGACCTGCCTCCCGCTCCACTGTACGCAGATCGTTCTCACCAAAAATGAAGAGAGTCTGGGGGAGTGGACAGCAGAGAGCCTTAATCATAGGCCCCTTGGATATAGTCTAGTTTTGTTTGTTTGTTTGTTTGTTTGTTTTCCTGAACAGAATCAAGGAAACTGTCTATGTATGTGTGCTACTAATGGTTCAGTGGAATGAAGTCTGCATCTCCATTCAGACTCTATAAAATACCTTTCTGCAAACTAGACAGCCTATAGAATGTACACATCACTCCAACGTGTTTATTCTCCAACCTTTGGGGTTTTTTTTTGCTAAATTAAAATGGTACTGATGTATGAAAGTCAAAGGTTCTTTTTTTTTTTCACTTTCAGCATTAAATTAGTTATGAATCACTGCTTTTAGAAGACAATTGCTCACCATTACCAAACTTCTTCGAGCAGTTTAGATCACTTACCCTATTCTTGGTGTAACGAACTCTTCCTGATGCAATTCCCAGTCGCTGAAAGTAGGCTTCAAAATCACTGCCTGATCCTAGTTTGTTTATTCTACTTGTAGGGAAGAAAACACATCTTTGTAAGAATACTTCTGTTATAATAGGGTAGTAATTTAAGCAAAATGCAGATTCTGAAGGGCACAACTGGGACACTAGTAAGATCAGAGATCAGACAAGAGGCAATTCTAATTTTTCAGTTCAACACACTGAATTAGCAAGATGGATCTTTGACTCTACCAAGTAGCAACCATGTTATGACACTGACCCCATTAGAAAATAAAAAACACATGTTGTGTGGCACTGCCAACCCCTAGAGCTGTAGAATTGCATCGGATAAATCTCTGCAGTCTCAAAATATTAATCATCTATTTCCAAACTAATACAAGTAGGAATGCAATGTATGTAAAGACAGATGTGTTTATATCCTTAATGTATTTCCAAAGTACAGTCAAAGCCTGGTAAATAATTTCCACTGCAGCATATACAACTAGCATTCAATACTTCAAAGTAAATATTGCCATCTACTGGGTAGATGCGGCAAGAGAGAGGAAAAGAAAACAAGTAACAATAATAGAGATAGCTGTAACATTCTAAGTACTTTTTAAAAAATATTTATTTAATTTTTTATTAAGCTTTAGGTTTAAATATCTAGCCAAGAGAATAACTGGTGAAAGTTGTTAGTATAAATTACTCCAAGAATCTATTGGTGTCAGCTGAGAAAGGCTGAACGTGGTAGATTTTACACAGGGGAGAAATCTTACTCAGTGTAATGAACCTAGAAGTATACGTTACCAAGGCTTGGGTGTCGTATACAGAATATTTCAATCAAATTCCATTAAGGTCCATTCTATTTACCTTACATGAGTAATGCAACATGGTGAGTAACATTTAGCTTTCCCAAGCTCAAAAATATCTTGAAATTTTATTATCTTCAAATATAGATTGTTAATGTATTTCCTCTATCTCCATAGTATAAACAAAGCATAAGTATCATGAGAGCATTTTAGTAACTGTTCTAGGCAGTTTCTTTCCAAAAAAAGCTTTTGTTTACCCTAACAATCTTGATACCATCACATCTATTAGGGTGAATATTCTAAATTCTTTCCCTAAACTTCACTTCTATAACTCCTTTCCAAACCTTTTATTTTTATATTAATAAAGGGCCTTTAAAGAGTAGGAGGTTTCATTTTGCAGTGAGCATAGATTTCACCAGTATAGCTTTAAAAAATAATGATGTAAGATTTTATTTTATTTTAAGAGATACTGTTAGTCACCCTGCACTAAAAGGCTTTGTACTATTTTTGTCAACAGCATCTTGTGAAAAATTCTGGAGAGCAGCATGAGATGATACGATGTAAATACAAGGAAGGGAAAAACAGATTAACAGCTTACCTGGGATAACTATTATTTTCGGTTGCAGGGTCTTTCTCAAGCCAGCTTTTGTAAAGAGACTTACTTTCATAACCCTCATCAGGGCTTGAAATCTATGGAGAAAAAGATTATAATCTCTAATACCCCTAATTCCATTTAGCTTAAAAGGATAGTCCTACAGCTACCAATCTGCATCATTCTTAATCTAAAGCCTTGCTGCATGCAAGTCAGTAGTTGTGCACTATTTACCTTGGTTCCCTGCCCTTGTAGATCCAGCTGTGAACACCCTCTCTGTGACACTAGCTGGAGCCCATCAGTTTCGGGGGTAAATTAGAAGAATCCTGGGGATATCTAAGATTTTTTCACACCTTATTTTAGCACCATGTATGTAAGCATGCACATACTTAAACAGTGCTGTGGAGCTGCTTCAGCAACCAGGCTGTTCCAGTTGTGTTCTTTAATACATGGAGAGGAAAGAAGCTCTAAGTGGAGGTTTGCCCCGTGCTGCACTAATATTTTCTCAACAAGCTGAGCCTGAAATGTGACAGCTTTCTGCTACAGGAAGGCTATGGGAAGAATTGTGCTAGAAGGCAGGGTCAAAACCAGTCATTAACTATTTTACAGCAGCGCCAAGTATACGAAGACTGAAGTCCTATTGTGCAAGACACCATATGTACAAATGCAGTTCCCATCTCATCCTTAAAAACATGGGAAGCTGTGTAACCATTTTAGAAAATATAAGTATTATTAGTACATCCATCATCCTGATGGGAAAACTATGAAACAGTATAAAATTAGCTGACTGTAGCTGCTAGGAATCTGTGGCAGAGTCACAAATCAGTCGAACACTGTGGTCTCCAGGTGCACTCATCAATCTTAAATACTTATGGTTGAAGTCAGGGACAGTCTTTTAAATATAAAATTGGTTGTGATGGATGCCGGATTGGGATTTTTATTTTCAAACAAGAAAAACCTTTCTTACAAATACAAACCATAAATGCTTGGCCAAAGCAAACTGTTCCACAGTACTGGAAGATCTTAAATTCTGCATTGAAAAATATACCGACTTTCATTTGAAAATCCTAGGGGTTCCGGCCTCTGAGATTATGGCAGGAGCTAGCAGAAAAATAACAACTTTGGGAAGTAATTGCTTGACAGTTGTCACTTCCAGGGCATTTAGGTCAAGTTCTAGGGCTAAATTGAAAATGGCACTTTCATAAAAGCAAGCTGAACTCTGACATATGGGAACAGGAGTGCTCCATGCTCCGGCAGAGATGTTATTCTGACAGCTCCGGTTATGTAAAAAATGCTGGTCAGCTTTTTCATATAACACTGAAAGCCCAGTAAAACATACTATTTGCACTGACTTAGATCCAAATCTAGAACAATGTAAGCTCATACCAGCTCAAGAAGATATGCAGAGTTCTGTAAATACAAAAACAAGGCAAGAAGTGACAAATCGAAAATGGGAATTGGAGTTCGACTAGTGCAATGGCTGGCTGGTGGGTACCGATTTTCTAAAGCCTCGGAGTAGAGCATAGCCAAAAAAGACTGTCAAGAACTAAACATCCCATCTACATGCTGAGGACCTCAATTTAAACGCAGAACTCCCTGGAGCGCAGCACTTCACCCTGAAGGTTTGGGTGAAAAGTAGCTCACTGAAAACAAAGACGGAAAAAACAGATTTTGTGATGGCTGTGCGAGGTTGGACGCTTTAATGTGAACAGAAATCACTTTCCTTCAGACATCTATAATTTTCACTCACATTTACACTTATGTTTTTTTACAGACTGGGCTTTCTGAATGAAATTCAATCCAGTGCAAAAGTAGAATGCAAAGTATAGGAAATATTTCTGTTCCTTTTATATTTTACTGTGACTTCCTGAGCTGCCCAGGACTTCTGACTGCTCAAGAATCTGACTACCAAAATATCTGAAGACTTAAAGGGTCAAGGACTTGCTTTGTACATCCAGTTTCCGTAGTTAGGTATCCCTAGCTTCTCCTACAGAGTCTATTAAAACAAAACTGTTCTTGAGTATAATTTTCTAGAGATGGGCTTCACAACTTGATCCCTGGAGATTTCTGGTAACACATAGAGACTGGTAAATTAAAGATGGTTAGGAAATTAAAACTGCAGTATCTAAGAAACTGTTGTACAAGTTGGTGTGTGAATTTATTTTTCATACAGGTGAAAGATGATCCCAAATTTAAAAGTAAAAATAAAAATTAAGATAGAAAGGTGCTATGCTAGAAAAATGTGGAAAGGATGATTTCAAATTTATTTAGAGAGAAAATGAAAAAATATGAATAAGCAGAAAAAAAGCTGCAAATGAGATTCATAAATCCATCCCCTTATTAATGACTCAATGAAGTATATGCTTGTATATAGTGTACTTATTAGAAACTCTTTAGCAAGGAAATAGTATGGAATTATGGAGTAGTTGTCAGACTTTCATTTACTTATATTACATTTCTGCTGGTAAAAGCTTAAAAGACACTGAACAGTAGCATTTTCAAAAAAAAAAGAAAGTTTCTCAGGGATTTCATATGCTGCGTTAGCAGAATTTTCTACCCCAAATCAGTATTTGAATGTGGGTTTGAGATCAAAGAGTAAGGCAGTATTTTTATTCCAGAGCAGATAAGTCTGCTTATCTTTTGCAGATATATGGATCCCTGGGTAAGTGACTTGCTATGGACAGAAAGTATATTATTCTAACCAGGGCCCTGCAGCGTGAGGGACATGATACACCCTTCAATGTATAAAGCGTCACGACAAAAATGTGCACTCAAAAATGTGACCATCTTCTGACCTTCCTTCCGTGAAAGGGACAATGAATAAGATAAAATGAGTTGATAAGAAAATAAAATGTAGAGAAGGAAAAAAAAAAAAAACACAGGAACAGCATTGATAAACTATCCCAGATCCACAACAAGGCATTGACAGTTTAAAATAAAATGTGCTGCATTTGAAAACTCAGAATGAATGCAACAATTTATAAAAAGGGAGACTAATACCTGGAGTCATCTGACCAAGAGCAGTTACAGAACAGATTCTGCTCCCTTAATAGGTACTTTGGGAGGTCTGGGTGTACAAGAGCAGACAACCACATTCGGTTCGATAAATCCCATTCTAAAGGCATCTATTTCTAGCCAGTGCCTTTAAAAGGAGTCTGAGTTGCTTAACTGGGACACAGCTGCCTTCTGTTTATCGAGATAAATGCAGATCTGAGGACCGTGCCGGCCCACGCGCACTCAGGATGATAGCGCAGCAGCTCATGCTGGGGGCCTGGTCTGCTTAACTCCTTATGCAGCCCATGAAATTTCATGCTTTAGTATGTCCTGATCTTCTAGCCCTAGGACTATTCATGCCGAGAAGTAAAACTGAAGGATATCTAATTAGACCACTTTAGTTAAGCAACCTATATACCTGGCCTTGTTGTAAGAGCCATGCAATCTTTTGTCACCATAGTTTCCTAAGGTCTCAGTAACACTGGGAGAAGATTTAGAAGGCACAAACAGACAGGAAAAAAAAGGGAGCAAACCAATATGGAAAGAAATACATTCTGTTCTGCACTTGAAACAGAAATGTAAAACACAATTTAGTATTTTGAATTTCCTTACACCTTTTAACAAATTATCTAGTTTGAGTATTTTATTATCTTGCCTTTATTCCAGTTAGGTCAGATATACCTTTGAGCATTTTAAAGAATATTGAAGGTCTGTGAGCCTGGATTGTACACAGCTGAGAGGAAATTTGGCCATTGATTTTGGTGGGATCAAATTTCTTCTAGCCCAGCCGTAAGATACGATAGCCAATAAACCTGCAGTTCTACATTATCAGAAAGTCACAAAAAATAGAAACCTGTGATTTTGTACCTCTTTTGTCAGATTATACACCAGTTTGTAGAGAAGGGGGGTGCAGTCAACTCTTAATGTGTAGTTGCCTGAAAATGAAACACAGACAGGGAAATCTTCCCCTTACATACCAGCTGGGATAAGAAGTATTATCTTCTTAATTGATCAATCCCTGTAGTTCTTTCTTACACAAACATATCTTTGACTCTAAAATAAAAACTGTGTATCTTACATCAGAATATGTACAGAAATAGACCATTTATTTGGTCACGTCATGTAAGCTACAGCCTCTAAATGAGAGGGATGCACTGGATATAGTACCAATGCAATAATGTAAATGAGTCTTCCCATAGTTCTAAAATACACTCAACTATCCTTCATTTCCTATAAGCCCTTTTCATTCACACATTCCCCAAAGCTTGTGTTAAACAGAAAGCAGTAGTAACATCCTAGAGAAAGAAGCTGTTAAAAATAAAGTGAGTGCATTCAGGAACTGTGCAGGAAGGACATGATCCTTACAACATTTTTGAAGAAGTCTTCAAAGCAGCTACTTCTTTTCTAATAAAGAGGCCTTTCTGAATGCATTCACTGACTGGAACTGGAAGACAGACCATCTTCTGATTAAGAGGCTTGCAAGACGCTTGACTTTCTGTATTTCAGAACTAAACCTCACCCAGACAGGAGGCAACACAGATGGAGAGTGATGGCTTCACACACTCTCTTGTAAACCTCCCATATACCACCAGGTCTGGCTTCTACACTCTACACTCATGAACTCTCCACATTGCCTGAGAGCTGTGTAAAGCTACCTGAAGTCTCTCATGCCTAAGTTACCAGAAAAGGCTCCATCCAAAAGAAACTATTACCATTTTGAAGGCTGGTAGAAGTATGTAAAGAGTCTTCTCCATCCACTCCCACCTAACAGCAGCTGGGGAAGCACTTCTCCCCTCACACAGACTAAAGCAAGGGGGATGAGAAGGCTTTGCTATAACAAAATGCAAGCTATAAGATACCACTGTTAATAGATTTTGATATGGCTGAAAACTAATGGGTCATCCTTTGCACAACACATGCTCATAAAAGGGCTAGATGGACAATGACCACCCCTGCTCTACGATAGAAAAGATACTAGGTAACAAGAAACACTGTAGAGAGCGTGTGATGATAAACAAAATAAACATCAGAGTATGTAAGTGCCATAGCTCTACCAGGCTCTAAAGATTTAAATCCTTAGAGTTGGGTGAAAAGGGCTAAGAAATTTTAGAAAGTACTTGGAGGTGGTGCTCTTCTTTCTTAGTATGTATCTCTTTTGCAGTGGTTTTGCTTTCATGTTTGCATGCATTCAGAAAGAGAAGTGTTTAAACAATGAAGATTTGGAAGCAAATTGTTAATGCATCAGTGTGCTGGCTCCACATCAGCTAAAAATTATGTGTTACAATCCATACAGAGAATAACAGGCAGTTGTAAAGCTATTATTTCATCCACGAGATCTTCTAGGCATGAAATTCTGCTCTTTCTACACAGCATGTAGGCTGTATAATTGAAAGAACAGCTCTCCTCTCCCTATACCCCAAAACAAACTCAGCATTTAGAAATTGTTTGGCTTTTTGATTCCTTCCAATCCCTTTGTGACAGACAGAATTTTCAGCTGACAGATAGAAAAGGATTTCTTAAAAATGCCTATCAATATACAATGTATTCACACACAGCAAGCCTAAATAAGGTGGGTTTAACATGGGAAGGACAATGCCTTAAGCTGATGTCATATTGCAGGATACTTCATGGGACTTTTAACTGACTATTATTTCACTGCATACAATGGCAAATGAAGCCCTTTTATAACAAAATTCAGTATAATTTAAGAGGGATATGGTCCTTATAATTCCGAGTTAGGTCTTAGTGCTGGCCAAGCACTAAAATCCCCAAATCCAAATATCCAGTCTCTAAGCAGCATGCCTGCGTGACAGATTCTGTGTAGAATTTGAATGGGGTAATGAGCACAGTGAAGGTGGGTCATCTTTTCAGTGCTGGTTTTTCTAGGAGAGGCCTGCCATAACACATAATTAACTCTTTGCATAGCCAAAGCAAAGCACCAGTGCAAGCAGTGGCACAAAGCACCAAAATGGTCTCCCAATCCATAAAATTTAAGCCCAAGACTTTGGCACAAATTGTCTTTGGACCATAATAAATGACAGCTCTCCAAAGTATTACCATTCCACAGTTAAAAGGACCACCACCTTACACATGTTAAAACTGCAATTGTACATTGAAGCTAATGGAGTTAAGGGAGAGTTTTAAATTCAGACTTCACTGTCCATTAGCCTATAACACTGTACTCCTTCAGGAGACCTTATGGACTCAGTGCCCTTGGACTGGAGCTCACAGAGGGTGCTATTTGCGAAAAGAAAGCAACATAAAAATTTAAATGGATCTGTCTCACCACTTAATTCTGTACTTATTACGTTATTCTCAGTTTCACATGATCTCTCTTAGGTTTGCCAGTTCTGGATAAATGATACAGAGTGAAATATTAAAACTGACAGCAGGAAAGTAAAGTGAGTTTAAAAATAAAATACACACCTTCTATAGAAGAATCTGTGTTGATATATGCAACTGCTCGTTCCTGGAGGACTCTGGCATTTTCCTGGGGTTGCAGAAGTATAAATGTTACTTTTAATTGTTGACATTTAGCCAAAGGCATGCTAAGGACATTCTTTTTTTTTACAGCATTGCATTTTAAAACCCAATCAGGATAAGTAGTGCTATGTATCGTACTAATTATATTAATGTCTGAGTATGGATCAACTATCTGGACACATGAAATAAATTCCTGCTTTTTGGGACTTCTTAATTTGTCTTGTAAACCTTTTATAAAATGCAGGCGCTTTCTTCTGTATCACACAGCAGGAAGAAGGAACAGGAGAATTAGCGAACAGTGTTAGCACAGGGCGAAGTTTAAAGTTAAATAGTTGTTTGAATTGTGCACTTCTTTTGCTTAGAAGCTATGGCACATTATCAAGTTGAATGTCAACTGCTTTTTCAATTTGCAACACGTGACTTTGAACTGATCCAAAATTCTTCTGTGCTTTTAATCCCTCGTTATTTGTATGAGCTCCCACAATGGAATTCGTTTTTACCACTGGTACCAAATTAATTTCAAAAAGGGATGAGTCAAACCACTGACATTTACTATTAAACTGAATTTGATTGACTATTTTGAGACAACAAAAGCATTGCTTTCATTCTAAATATATACACACATATGCTTTCTTTTTTTTTTTGCACACTGGTAATTATGTTTGAAATTGATATTATAATCAGTAAGTCTTGGCTTTGTGATAGATATTCTAATTAGTTTAGGAAATGATATTTGATTCATTTAATTTATAAGCCAACTAATCATTCCCAAGTTATTTGAACAACAAATTGCATTGGTAATTGATAAGTCCGCAACAAAATTGGTGTCTTTAAAATCAACTGTAGAGGAAATACTGCAAAAAATATAAAGGGAGGGAGAAAGCTTGTGCATGCTTATACGTCTTATATATGTGTAAAATCTTATTAAAAATCTTATTAAAATAAATCCGTTTATTCACAAGGAATGAAGATTGTTTACATTAAAAAAAAAAAAAAGGATGTTGGCATAGTTGCAGAATTTTCTTTTTATATGGAGGAATTCGAACACAACGGCTTAATTTTCCTCAAGATTTAGAAGATGACAGATCTGGCAATTGCAGAAAACATGGATTTAAGCTGTGAGGAATGTCTCTAGAGAAACTGAATCTAATTTAAATGTCAAAGAGGACAAATGTACACCGCCAAAATAAAGCAAGAAAACAATAATACACTGAGGTAAAAATATGCATTGTTCTTATGGCTTTCTAAAAAACTGCCACGGCATGAAATAATGGATTACTAGATATTAAATTATTCAGCCAAAAACATTATAGAACACAGGTAGCAATATGAGAACAAATCAAACATAACAGACTCCTAATTTATTCATGACTTGCTTAATGGAAATTGATATTTATAAGCATTATTGTTTTATATTCCTAAGAGTTTAAACAATTGTTCTTTTCGTATTGACAGCATCTAAATATGTGTAAATATATGGACAGAGAAAGAATGCAAAAATAAAAGTTTTATGCACAGCATACTCTTGGTACCTGTGGAGGTTAGCTGGGAAGTTTCAATTCCGACACTTTATCTTAAAATCAATTAGTGAGAAATGTTTAATTTTGCTTTTTTTTTGATCCAACATCCCCTAAACCAAAGAAGACAGGGCCTTTCATTTGCCAAAGAGGATTCATTTCCATGCAAAGGATTTTGTGTGCTCGTGGATCACAGATACATGATCTGAAATTTAGCTTATAGAAATCGAAGAATTTCTCAAGTAGCAAGTGACAGAATACATCAATTTAGACAGTACTATCATTTTGTTGAATGGACAGTCTTCTACACAAGGTAGAGACCACCAGGGTGCGCTAGCTTTGAATTAAAGTAGATTTTTGAATTTTAGAAAAGCTTGTCCACTCATGCTGTTGTGAATAATTAGATGGATAATTTGCGTAAATATGTAAGGGGGACTCATTCCCTCCTGAAGACAACTTTGTTTTCCTCCAATTTTACCTCAAATCAACTGCAGCCGAGGTACAGACACCACTTTACACTGTGATGGTCTGCAACAAACTTCCAAGTTATACTTAGGCTTTATTTATACTAATCTTTATTTACCTCAGCCCATTCTGTGGAACCCAACAATCCAAATTCTTCTGCATCCCAGCTAGCAAAAATAATAGTTCGCTTTGGTCTCCAACCTGTAAACACATAGTTAAACTTGAAAATTAAATTTAGGAAGTCACTTTTAAAATTAAGTCAATTTAAAAATAGCTCTTAACTGATATAACAATACAAAGATTTCCCTCTAAATTCCTTAAATGTGCATTTCCTGTTAATGCAACATTTTCATTCCATAAAACTAAAAGGATAATATCACACTGAGGAGATACATGAGAGAATAACTTCAACCAAGATTCCATGCTGGTTATGCATCTCTTCACTGAATTTGCGTAGTTCATATTCAGAAATACAACTTTTTTTTTATAGAGGTGAAAAGTTAAATTAACAGAGCTGCTTAGGGAAACGTTCAACATAATCCCTCCGAGCTGCTGTTCTCCATACCCATCCTTTAAACTATTAAAATAAATTACCTTCCATCTTCATTTTACCAAAACTCCGAACAATCTCTTGAAGAACAGCTGCCCCAGTAGTTGGATCAATCCCACCAAATACCCAGGAATCTCTGTGACCTCCTAAAATAATATACCTGTCTGAAAAAATCATAGGATATAAATCCTTAATTCAAAGTGCATTTAGGTTACCTGTGTTTCCTTAGATTCCATTCCTACTCATGTCAAAAGAAAAACAAGGCTAATGTCAGCCTTAAGAATTTATTTTTAAGGTAATTTGCAATCATTCTATTACTTTAATGCAATGTAAAGATAAAGACAAGAAACATTTTATACTTATTTTTCCAGTTACAATTTTCTCTTACATGACTTGCTACTCAGAATCATCATGATGTTTAAGTCTCAAATTATCACTAGATTTCAGTATTTTGCATTGTGTTAAGCTTTGCAAGGGCAAAATGTATGGAGTCATATAAGGGGAATCCTGTAGTGAAATATCAGGGTTATAGAAAACTGTCAGCTGTCATTCTAACATTTCCAGTCAAATGTATTTTTAAGAATGTCAACACTGATAGGAGGGAAGGACAAGGTATTAAGGATTTCTCAGATACCACTACTATCTGATTATCTCACAAACTTGCAACATGAGAACAATTTCACTAAATGCAAAATAAAGAAGAAATGAAAATTCTCAATCATCTGCTGCTCACCTGGTTCCGTAGCTCCTCTGAGGAGGCCAATGACGTTGTAAATTCGTGTTATTTGATTGTTTATTTGAACATGCATTCTGACTTTCCTAAAATGAAAAGCAGTGTGGAGTAACCATCTCTGACAATTAAATCTCAATGTAAGAGCTTGTAAGCCCGCAACTTTGTGTTCCTGCTCTGCTCAGTGTGCTCTACCCTGATCTAAACCCTGACATTTTATCAGTATCCTAATTTTTATTTCAGATTAAACTATTCATATAAAGATACTTCAATAACTAATCTATGAAATTTCAATCATTTTAATTATTTATTGACCTCGTATTTATGGGAGCCAATACTTGCAAATCAGAGGAGAAAACTGGCAGGCATAAACAGTAATTAAAAATACATTTAAATTTGACCAAAATTGATAATAGTGGAGAAATATGTTTTTATAGAGAATACACTGTGGGTTTACAGCACAACTAAGTGTAACGAGACAGTAGTTGGAGAGAGTTGGTCATTATAATTATTCATCCATGAGTAAATTCAAATCTCTCCTTAGGAGAGCAGATCAAAGTGATCGCACTCTGTCAAGCAAACAAAAAAAGAAATGGTAAAAAAGGAGAATCACATGAAAATAATGGAGCATTCAAACTTTCTTTAATTTGTAAAATTTGTAGAAAAAATAAATAATTATGTTTTTAGTTATCTGGCAAAATCTCAAGAGTTTCACATTTGAAGTTATCTTTTCAGCAACAAATCTCTATAGCTGTCAAAATCAAAGCCTTCTACAGGACAGCTGCTGGATCTTTGCCCAGAAATTAACTGACACCAGTGCCTCGAGCTTGCCAATACAAATGTGCACACTTTTCATGCACAGGTGACTCTTTACCTAGACTCAAAAGGATGATTTTGATATGGAGTTGCTCTAACAGAGACGTATATGTAGGATCAGCCTATAATATTTACAAAACTGTGTCACTATCAACTACGAAGATGTCAAAAAGCACATTCTAAAATACTTCCCATGTACACGTTCTTTCGATGGATCATAGTGTTTCTTTTCTTATTGTTTAGTTTTATTGCTCTTCAAGATGTTCAAAACACTGATTTAGTTATGTCAAATGTGCTCTTTTATTTGCTTTCACACTTTATTCATTTTCAGTTGCTGTTAAATTCACCAAAAAAGAATAATGATAAATGAGGTTTTCATATAATTATATATTCAGATTCTTTTTTTTTTTTTTTTTTGCATGAGGTGGAGCAGTGATAATAGTAAATCATTATTACAAATGGCCCATTGTTGTATTCCTCGTAATATTTCATGTCAAGTGAGTATTTTTATATTACGTATTCCTATAGGAAGCAAACTATAGCTTTATCTAACACAGCTTACCATTTATAAATGAGGAGGAGTTGTTTGGATGCTCTCTGACAACCAGCCAGGCCCCTGAGAGCCCATAAAAATCACTACATGTTTCAGTGTGTTAGTGCTGGGGAGCTGGCCAGTTTTATTTCTCCAGTAGAACTGAGAAAATGTAAACATCAAACACATTATTGCTAATCCAATTGGCAAAGTCTAGTTACTCCCAAACAAATCAACAAGATGCTTTGTGTCCTTTGGCTGTGTTACCATTCAGGACTTTCAGCCGTGGGACCTACCAAGTTTTGGGAGCAGTTGATGGATTCCTAAATCTTTTCACACACTTCTCAGATCTAAGTTCGTGTAAATCCTGGGAGACTTCCAGTAGTCAAGGGAAAAATATAGGGAAAAACTACTGAATAGTCAACACTTCCCCCTTCAACTGGAACAAGTTAGTTTTTCTATTGTTGCCTCAATCACCAGAAACAGGAAGGAAAGAACAAGTGAGGAAGGGGGTTTAGGTTCATTGAACAGTAATAGAAAATGTCCACTTTCTGCCCTCTAGCTATTTTTAAAAGCATCACTGAAACACTGTCTGAATCTTAAAGTAAGGATTGAGGAGAAAATAATAGAGCTTGGTCTAAACCTCCTGAGTACAGACCTTGTAGAAAAGCTGTGTGAAAATCCTGGCCCTATATTGTAAGACACATTGAGACTTCCCTTCCAGCTGCTGTCTGGAGCTGCAGGTCCTCCCATTGCACTGTTGAGTGAAAAATGAGACAAATATGATTGACCAATAAGCTAAAACCAGAAATTCTTTTAATTGTTACTGTACTAAGACAATGTGGGCATACAATTTTTTTTTAAGACATATATCATGCCAGTAACTAATTGCTTTGAAATCAGCATAAGCTTAAACATAAGCTTAAACAAAATAATTATGCACAGTTTCTTAAAATGGAAAGACCTGTAAGCCAATGTAAGTGTTTAGCCTTTTGAGTGTCATGGGTTTGATAGTGAGTTAAAACAGAGAGGTAATGAAAGGGATTTTTATTTTTCTACCTTCCCAACACAGTTCAGTAGATACTAAACTGTTCCTTAAAAACAGAATGTAGGTAAACTTGTTTTTCCATAGAAGGCCAGCAGGCAGTTGCTATTTATTCATGTTTTCTGAAGCACACACTACTACAAAAGAGCAATAAATGCAAATAACAGCATAGATTTTACATACTTAGTATAAAAGGATTTTGCCACGTATTTGTGAATACTAAATTCTGTTAAAGAGGACTGATGGACACTCACCGTAATAACACTTCTGCATCATGATATCCAATGGGATGAACTGGGATATTGGGAATCCCTACTCCTTCTTTAACTTTATACCGGAAAGTGTACTCTGAGAAAACAGAACAAAATGTCAAGTTTTAGTGTGCTTATTAATCTCCACCAAACTGGGTTTACTTCTCAACAGTGCCACCACGTAGGAGCCACAAACACACATCACTTCTTTACTTTTTAAATCCGTTCTTTAACATTGCATCTATGGAAACAAAATGTTTCAACTCTTTTTCTATTTGGAATTTAGGATCAGCAAGGAAATATTCCTCTTGGCAAAGATATTACTCCTCTTTGATGTTAGACTATAATCTAGTTTAAACTGATTCTCCTGAGAAACACAGAAATTTGAGAAGAACTATAAATATTGAATCATTTTGTACTATGTTGCACTACCAATCCATGTACTGTTTTCCAATGAGCTAAAAGGCTGGGACCATACAAAGGGATCACATTAAGTTCACTAAAAATTACTTTATCTGAGGATCTCAAAGAACCCAGTTGAAATGACATGCAGATGGAACCTGATCAGCAGCAGGAAAATGAGCTACTGACAAAGATCATTGTAAGCAGCTTTTATCTTTCATTGTACTGGAAAAAAAATATTCTACTGACACAATAACTTTCAGACGCAGTTTAGAAAGTACATGATGACCCAGGGTACAGATCTGTCACTCACCTTTTGCAGGATAACCTGGTGTTAGAGGGTCCCCAGCTCCATTCAAGTTTAATACATTCCCACGCTGGGCTCCTCCACCTGGCAGATTCCAGCCAGCTGGATAAGCATCTACTCCTGGGGCACAGTAGTCAGCAGGGTCGGAATAAAGTATGATTCCTTGGGCTCCTGCTAATACGGCATTTTTAACCTGTGAATTTTTTTTTTTTTTTTGAAGAAAGGTCAAATGATTTTTTTTTTTTTTTTTTTTTAATGCAGTCATAAATCTGAATGTTGCAACATACTTCCAGGTCTGGAAATCACCTTTGTGGAAGAGCAATGATCACGGACTGAGCAGAAGACCACACCACAGTGAAACACAGTATGCTCATTGCTTGTATCACACCTTCTTCATAGCTCAAGGATATGAGATAAAGCACGAGGCATAAAACTGAGGCACAAGAACTGACTGTTATCGTGTTATCACACTACTGCCAATTCTGTTGGAGTCCTTGCCTAAAGTCAGGCAAGTAGTTATTTAAACTCAGTGCTTCAGATTCCTTGTCAAATACTTACGTCTTCAAAATACTGCAGCCCTGTGGAGGAAAAGTAGTAACAGACCTGACCGTAAAATCTGTTCAGTTCCCCAAACTAATCTTTCACATAAAGTGCCTAAGGAGTTTGCAATCATCTCATTCTCAGGAGTTTAATATTGTTTTGGAAGTTATTCTCAGCACACGGCCACCCTGGATGGACTGCAGGCTTCCTTCTGCTCAGTGTTCCAGCTCCCAGGCCTCATTAACTCCTGCTGGCTCCGCTGTGAGCCGTGTCAGAAACAGAGACACGTGGAGGGAAAAATAAAACACAGTTCTTACTTTGTTTCCTCTGAAGATCTTCCCATATCTGGCAATGACAATCTTTCCTGTGCAATTAATTCCCATTTCACGCTCCAGCTTAAAAAAATCTTCAGTGCGGCCATAGTTCACATATACCAGCTCTGCCTGAACAGGAAAAAAAAGCAGTTTCATGACAACTAGTCATTCCATAAGGAAAAAGCCTGTTTTCACAAATGCACAATTTCATTTATTATGTATGATATGGTTAGTTTTTGTATTTCTGCAGACAAGACCAGGTCCTGAAAAATAATAGCAAAAGATTTCCATAATATTCTTTGGGAAATCTTGGTTCAAACTTTAAATCTTGCTGTATTTCCCTGCACTTAGTGCAGCCCTGTTCACTGAGGTTGAAAACTAAAATAGCGTTAACAGGAGAAGCAACAGGCAAACAGGCAAATATGAGTAAAAACTTATTGACAGTGAGGGTGCCCGAGCCCTGGAAGAGGCTGCCCAGAGAGGCTGTGGAGTCTCCTTGTCTGGAGATCTTCCAAAGCTGCCTGGCTGCCCCCCTGTGCCCCGTGCTCTGGGTGTCCCTGCTGGAGCAGGGGGGTTGGACTAGGTGATCTCTAGAGGTCCCTTCCAACCTCAGCCATCCTGTGATTCTGTGATTCTGTATTTTGCCAGACTTAAAAAAAAAGAAATATGTGTAAGGAATACTGTTGTTCTTTACATATATAGAGTATACACAAACACCCCCTATTACATAATTGTATCCATCTAGGCAATGTAATACTGCCTCGATCAATTCCTCTAAGATAAATTTTGTAGTCTTTCAAGACATAAATATAATACAAAATATCTTCCTAACTGATTTACATGTTGTAATTTCTCCTTAAGACTTACGTAGTACCTCTCAATGTGAGTAACAGGGAATAACCTGAGATGTATCCAATACTTTCCATAAAGATAAAAGTCTTTAAATCATGTGATTCAGATTTCTAGCACTTTGAGAAAGCCTTTTTTAATAGGAGACTTCAGAACTTCACACAGTATGCGGAGTAGCTGTCCTTTTGTGTAATTGCTAATTAACCATTTTACTAATGGATAATTAAAACTACTACAAGAAATATTTTGAGAAGTTGGAGTCCCCTCAAGTGCTTCTTAAAATATGGCTTTAGCTAATAATACTCTTCTATATTTTTTTTCTTACCTCTGGCATTCCTTGTGCTGAAAAAGCATTATATGGTGGCAGAATACCTGTAATATTTTCATATCCTTGGGGAGGTGGTTCAAAAAACGATGTATTGAAAATCTATTAATTAAAAATAGAAGTGTTAAGTCAAGCATCTCACCTCTAGGCAGTGTTTGTACAGTAAGTCCGACTATTGCAAATGACATGCTGGTTTACATAAGTCGTTAGAAAAAAAAATAAAGCAGGCATAAATTCAAAGAAAAACTAGTTAGAGATACATAGCCTATTTTTTTTTAACATATTGCATATAAGAATACAGAGATATAGATCACTAGTCACCAGAGGCTCATGAATAAATGACTGAACCTGAGCAAAGAAGTAGCTGACAGATGCCAAGAACTAATGATGGTAAAAAGACATCTAGTTCACCACAGGCATTTTGAGGGGTTAATCCCACCTGTATCATTACTCATCTCTTCTTCTTTGGTAGATACTCTTTAGCAGATACTTTCCAGGTAGATGTGCTGCCTTTCATCACTATCCATAACTTTCTTGTGGTTTCAAGATTTACATCTATGCTTTGTCACCCTGTGAAATCCAGCTGAGAGACTGGTAGGAGAGGAAGTTTCTGTAAGAATCTCCTCATTCCATTACCTCTAAACTTATGTTATCCCTGTGCCCGTATTTCCCAGTTTATACCCAGTTCCTACCTACCCGCTCCCCTGTCCTTCTGTCAAACCTAACCCCCTTCCTCACTCAGGCTCCTTGTTAGATTTTACTTCTAGGTCCTTATTTTCCTGTGTATACAAAATGGAGACAGTGAATACAGACTGACTGTTCAGTATTACTTCCAACACTAGACTTACGAATTGCCAAAAGAAGCTAACAGGATCAAATTTAGAATAAATGAAAGAAGGCTGCCTCCTGCAGTGGGTAGTAATTGTATAGGTGTTCATGCAGAGACTGGACAAGTATTTGGAAGAGAGATCTAATAAGGGTTCTCAAAAATACTAAATGTATTATGCTCAGAGAACCCCTGAGATAAATATAGATTGACACTGGCAGAATACGTATCTTGCATATGTTTCCTTGTTCTTAAACTTTCCTGCACATTCATTTAAGGCTGCTGATGGAAACAGGATACTGGTGTAGATACATCCTTAATCTGAACCAGTATGGCCATTCTTACGTGTTACAGTTTACTGATTTTAAGTCCCTGTCCCTGTGTGTCCGAAACATCCTCTCTAAATCTCAGTTTCCTTCTGTTGTCTGAGGGAGAGATTTCAGTCACTCTGTTCTGTTCTGCTGAACATCTTGGAAAACTATTTCTTAATTCGAGTCCCCTTTGCAGTAGATTTTTTCACAGATTATATTATGCTGGGACGTGGGGGTGGGAAGGCAGAAGAAGTCACTGTTGCTTTAAAGACATCTTACATAAATGTAGTTTAACCATTAAAAATATCACCTCATTCCCTTGATCATCAATTATTGAGATGTAGTTTGGCTGCATTTCATTTGGATAGGAAAGAAGGACATCATAATGAACTAATTCTGTTGAATCCAATCCAAATTCCTTCCACTGGCCTTGAATTTGTTTGGCAAGAAAAAGGTTCTGTTCTGTTCCCGCGAGGTGAGGAAACTTTGTAAAGGAACTAGAATAAAACAGAAAGTCACTAGTAAGCAGTAAGCTCAGAGAAACCGAATGGCCAAGCTGGATCAGTGAGTCTAAAGCTTATCTTTAAGGCACGTGTACAGAAATTAAGTTGTTACGGTTACAAAGTCTGAGCTGTGTAACAAGGTTGTTTATCAGGGAGAGTCAGGATAAGCACAAAGGGTAGTCAGAGCAGAGGATTTTTCCTGAGGCCCTAAGATAAGTCAGACCAGCTTTTCTCTTTGCATAACAGAATTAGCGACATCTATATACAAAAAATCACTGTCAAAAACATTCAACAGAAGAATGTGAATAGTATGCAAGGAGCACAGAAGATACAGAAAAGCTATGCATTGAGAAAGGAACCCTCCAAAAAATTCTGGTATCATGATGATGGATTTGTGTACTGTTGGCATAAAACATATTTAATAAGTTTAACTTGAAAATCGTTATGTCAGATGATCTGAATATATTTATTCCTATTCTTTTTAATCAAAAGCCTGAATAATATAAGCTTTATTAACAACATTTACATCCAGATCAGATGCAATACCTAACAGCCTTAAATGATAAGAAACAACTTCTGGCACCTCTGGGCAGGCCTACACAAATCTGTCCACAGTTTGTTTGGCTCAGTGAAAAACTGACTCCCGATGAATGATGGGTGTCATTTACCACCTTTTGGATTCCCCGTGGGCCACTTGCTACTGGCTGCCAGCTCCATGTCAGGCACCATTAATTACCACTAGTAAATAGTTTCAATTACCATTGATTAGGACCAGCTGAACCTGGCAGTTCAGCTATTTTTCAACTCATCCAGCACCTTGTTCTCCTAGCACTCAGTTTCTCACCTTCCAAATGGGAATGCTGTGGGAAACAATGTTCAAAACCTTGTTGAAGTCAAGGATGTTACATCCACCATAACGTCTCCACTCATCCACACAGCCAGTCATTTCCTTGTGGAAGGCAATCACCCTGATCAGCGTGATCACATAAATAAGTGGTAAATAAAAGTGGTAGATGATTCCTTCTTGTTCTTTGTGTGTTTGGAAACTTTTTAGGGGCTGAGTGGAAACCAATCAGTGCACAATCCCCTACCTTCTTCTTTCCCTTCTTGAAGATGATGACAACACTAGCCAGTCAGTCATGAAAGACCTCAGCCCGGTTCCCATATATGCTCCTTCCAGACAAAAGCCACCTGGCCCCTGGGTTTGAACACATCTGGACTCGCTAGGTTGACCCTAACCTTCTGCTTCCTGCTCTTGACTGTCCCTCTCCTCGAACTGTGCTGGAGGACACAGACGCCTGGAAGCAACTTTTGCCTCATCAAAACAGCACTGAGTACTTAGACTTTCCTGTACTTGGACTTTTTATCAGTAGCCCATCTTCCCAGTTCAGCACAACAAATTCGTATTTCCTCTGAACTTCCTTTGATAGTAGTGTACTGGTAGTATCCATCTGCATAACCCTTTCAATCTCTCGTGGGTTTTAGTTTAAATTTCTTTGGGACATACTGATTTACTGCCAAGTGCCCTCACAGTGCTTTTATGTTCCTCCTTTGCTGCCAGTCCTCCTCTTGCATTTTAAGAACACTATAATTCCTTAAGTACCGTAGTTTAAATGCTACAGATATGCCAGCAGGAAAAATATACTAAAGTGAAGATTTCTGAACTAGCAACTTGTGGAACAATCTCCTCTATTCCTACCACATGCAAAAGACAACAGAGGTGAAGACTGAACTATAAAGAAATTAAGGTACAGGCAGGACTGATCTGAAGTGGTCACTTCTGTAAATGAATTAAGGGATAATATCAGGGGCTAAAGGCCTCAGGAAAAACCCTCCTGCCTATAGAAAATTTCTACATAAAAAATACAATAATATGAAGTCACACATCTTGGATTTTACAGTAAAAAAGCCCACTAAAAATGACAGTGATGTTCCAGTCACAACACTGGGGAGCACTACAAACTCTGAATTTTCAAAATTTAAATTAAAAATAATCAGAGTGGGTATGGATATAGAAGCAAGCAGCAAATGCACCCAAAACAAACTGTGCTCTGACATGTAGTAACATCCAATAAATAAACTTAGTTGATGCATTTTAGAACTTCCAATCCCAAAGTAATTAAATATTACCCAACTGAAACAATACATTAAGTTTTACCTCTGTTTTTCACCTCCAAATAGTTTCATCTTTTGCAGAGCTGTGGTTAATGCTAAGGCCACGCAGAGGCATTTTCTGATACTTAAGAGTTTGTTTTCTCCACTTAATAGAACTGGATCCAGTAGTTTTTAAAACCAAGAATAAGAGTCTGAATTATTTAAGGCATAATTTTTTATGCCTTAAAAAAAGGCTGGGGACAGTGGATAACATAGTTTTTTATGCAGCTCCTGCTTTTTATGTGAACTTAGAAAATAAATGAGTAGGAAGTATTTGGCCCATCATCAAAGTAAGCAAACAAATCAGATAAGGTTAATACCTTAGAGCCAAGAAACTTTAGCATAATCACAGAGCTATTTTATGCTGTTCTTAGTGTGCCCTACCTAGACTCTGGCTCAAACATATACTTTAGGAAGTCTCCCACTGAGAGCAACAAATGCAAGATAAGATAATGCCGATACACTTGAAGAGCTAATTGATGCTAGGAATGAAAGCTTTTGGGTTTAGAATTAATGTACAGAAATCTAATTTGTCAGTAACCCTTTGATGTTTACGATGCCGCTGCAGTCTTGCATGCTGCATACCGACATGTTATTAACTAAATGTTATTTTTGTTGACTTTTTGTTTGTATATATTTGTTTCTCTGTGCAAGACGTAAACATGCACCAGAGAAATTGTTTTCACTTTCAGTAAAACACACAGCAAAAGCAAGAGCATTTTTATGTCCTTAGCATTTTAGATATTTTGAAAGAATCCTACAGATGCACTATAACAGAAACAAGCGCATTTCAAATCAATTTACAACATGTGAGGCTTAACCAAATCCATACGCACACTGTATTTGGATAGGGACCTGTGGCTTCTGAAAGGGAAAACAGGATATCAAGGAGTCTCAAGCACCCACTTACCAAGACATTATCCAGTCTGGCTGCACTCAAGGAATTATCACTTGTAACTAGACACGCAGCTCAGTGACATGCAAACTTCTACAAATTGCACTCAAAGACTCACGAAGAGAGTTAGACTACTTCAAATCAAGACTGTGGAAATTCCTCGTAATAAAAAAAGCATGCTAAGCACTGGCAGCAAGCCATGAATAATATTCTAAAATACTTTATTATTAGAAATAAAAATTACTAAATTAACTTGCAAACAGAGAAGAGTTTTAACTATGGAAGTTTTCGATTCTTTCCTTATAATTAAATACATTAATCCCTATGTGTATATCACAAAATAGGAAAAATGAAAATAGTTATAGATATTTATGAGGTTTTTTGTATCCTCTAGGTCTCACATTTTCTCCATATAGCTTGAAGGATGTATTAGTTAACAACACAACTAATCTTAAAAGTTAACATCAAGAATGCAAAGAAGGGTTGTGAGTCCTCCATCCCCTTTCCTTTCCCCTAACCTCCTGTACAAAAAAAGTAATTTCAAAAAAGTGCCCTAATGGCACTGATTTCAAAGACTGTTTTTTGGTCCTGATGCTACCACTTTCTGACTTTTGTGACTGATGAAATTATTTAAAAAGCAAGGAACGTGGGGCTTACCGAAGGAATTGCTTGATGTTTTCTGCTTTCATTTCAGCTATAAGTTTCTGTCTCACGTTTTGATAGACACTTGCTGGGTTGGTTGCTTTCTCAGTCGGTTTTGTAAACCATCCTGAAACACATTTGAAAATCATCCTATTTACCAAGAATCCCAGTCCTCAAAGTACTGAACAGTCTCATTAAACCCAAGAGGATGAACAGGGCTTAGAGCACCCTCTGTCAAGCACAGAAGTGAAACAGAAAAATAAAATATATTTCATTATCTGAATTGTGTAAAAATGATGTACTCAATTTAAAAAGCATATCCTAAATCTCTAGATTTTATACTCGTTTTTTAAAGCAAATTCATCTCTCATTAATCTCTAAAGTACATCTTACTAGGTGACTTCTTAACTATTCACAGGGAGAGGTTTAGACTCCTCATAACCATAATGAAACTCTGACTTAATTTATACGTGTATTTAAAAATATGTGCATGAATGTATTCAAAGTGAAAGCATAAGATTCAACAGCCATTCAGCCATATGTAATAGTTGTCAATGTGAGGAATGGGCAGTGAGTCTATATAAAGTGTTAAAGGCAGAAATAATTTGGGTTGCTAGACAATTTTGAAAAGTTAAAGATATTTCAGATGCCACAAATCTGCAGGGAGAATGATGTCAATTATATTACTTTGTCCTTAAAAAAAATAATTAAAAAATACTTTTGATATTCTAGCTAGAAAACCTCCAAATGGAGAATTTGTCACAACAAAGCCAACTATATGCATTGTTGCATACATAATATATATAGCCTATTAGATTTAAATGTAATTGTAGCAACACTTTGAACATAATAAAGTGTTATCAGTGATATCTGGATCAGATCAAAGGTCCATCTTGCCAGTATCCTCCTCTGGGTAGTGGCCAAAAGATGCTGTTCAGGGAAATGCGTAAGAACAGCACAAGCACATAAGGATGTTTCTCGGTCCAAGTCAGTCTTGAGAAATTTGCAGTTCAGGAATCTCCTAAATCCAATAAATGCTTTTTATTTTTAATAGTCCTCATGGATCTTTATTTCATGCTCTAGTCTTAATTGTGTGCTACACAATTGTGTATGCAAGTAAAAATAAAACAGGCAGATGATGAAATACAATGTTATAGTGACTTAAATGCTGCAAGGGTCTGCGAAAGCAGATCTGATGCTCATTTGAAGCATAGCAAATATAATAGTAACTTCAGCAACCCTGCTCCGGGCTGTCAGTCAAAACTCCTCCTCCTCTTCACTCTGACCTTAATTTCTAAAAGGCAGCAACTGAATAGGAGCATTTAATTAGAGCTGCAGTACAAATCAGGAAAGGCAAATGAAAAAAAAAAAATCCTGGAGTTTTCACAGTCATGGAAGTGTTAAACTCTTCCATTAATCTCTCCTCTTTTAATGCCTGATGATGACCATTCATCAGGACTCAACTAAGGCTCATCTTAGGCTGAAGAATGCAATTACTGCATTCCTCTCACTCCCTCAAATACCCAAATTTCTACAGAGAGAACAATCTCTTAAAAAAAGAGGGAGGCGAGTATTTTACAAAGTCCCAGCAAAGCAGTACAAGCTCCCTGACGGGTTTATGTTGCCAGCTATTCACAGCAGGGGTTGCACATAAAGATCCCAGAAGGCAAAGACGTCAGGCTGAGTCGCGGTGGCTCCGCACTCACCTGCAAGGAAGCCCAGCAAAAAACAGCCCAGCAGGCCAGGGCAGCCCAGCCACATGCAGAGCGTGGTCCTGCTCCCAGCCATAGGGCCCGTGGTCGCCAGCAGCTCCACAGGCAGCGAGGAGCGCAGGAAAGTGGCCGCCTTCCTCCTCCTCCTCCTCCTCCTCTTCCTCCTCCCACCCTCAGCTCCAGGGCTGCCCCTGGCTTCTGGGATCCGCAGCGCTGGTCCTGCCAAACCAGTCTGGATGCTGACACTGTGATTCTCCGAGTGCAATAAAAAACTTCCATTTCTTTAGTCTTGCCCCATGAGGCAGTTCGCATGTGGCTGTATGTTTATCTCTGAAATAAATATGCCTCTAGACTGTGCTCCGAGCAACATATAAATACCATTTTTAAAGGTTAATTTGTACTAATTATCAGGACTTTCTGCTTTTCAAAGTTCCTGTTTTAAGCTAAATTGCAAGCAGCATTTATCCTAGTGGAAGTTGCCAAAAGATGAAATGAAGGGAGGGAAAAGTTTTTTATTTCTTTAGTGAAGAAGCACAGAATTGTTCCTCTTTGCAGTAGTGGTTAGATTAATGCCTGGCAAGTGATGAACAATAGGGTAGCTCAAAACACAGCCTAGATCAACGAGCTTCTAGATTTCACCCATTTTGAAACTTGAAAAAGCTGCAAAATTCTTTTCTATTCTCCTGCTTTACATAATGTGGATTACAAGGTTCTCAGGACCTGGTCTGGGGGGTTGAATTCAGCCAGAGCACTGTCTCACAAGTACCTCGTGAGTAAGGACACAATCCCAAACATTTCGTATAAACTTACCTGGCCCTGCACATTGCCACTGATCGTTTTCTGCATTGTAACATTGAAGCCAAGTCTGATCTTTCTGGAAAAAAAAGGACCTGCCCATCAGACTAATAACAGGCCAAAAGCAGGAAAGCTTTTCTGGGAGCCTGGCCATGCTCTGATTCTCACCACACACTCCTTAAAGGAGTCCAAGGGAAAGAGATCATGAGAAAGAAACGACAGTGCTGCAAGTATCAAACACTTCTCAACTATACGAGGTTGAACCAAAAATATCCAGAAACAGCTGAAAAGACTGGGGTATGTCCCAGTCATTTCCCTGGGGCTTTTCAAAAAAGCTAGAGATTAGAAAAGCCTCACGCCACTTGGGCATTCTGGTCCAGTCACAGACGCTATCTTAAGCATATGGCTGGATGTCTATGTCCAAATGATAAACACATCCAGTTTTGTGATCTTGTTTTTCTGTCATTTCCCAACTGCTCATAAGCCATCACAAATTCTGAACAGCAAGGACTTTTCACACCAACATTTCACTTGACATATACAAACCAGATGGAATCCCACCTACAGAAATTATAAAGAATGAGATATTGCTGTATTATTAGCACTTATATAGCACCACAGGTGTAGGCTTGGCATATAATAGACAGAAAAATGACAAGAGCTTTTGGAGACTGCTGTCTAAATTAGACCTCATATGATGATAGTATCAGAGGAGGGAGAGAATAAAAATAGCAACAATAAGAACGTATGAGGTGTATTTATTCCAATACCTTTCTCTTTTAAAGAAGCAACTGCATCAACAATCCTGAGCCTGAACCCAAAACTGAGGCTGGACTTGGAATATCTTGCTTAAAACAGCAATGACCAAAAGTCTTCTACTGTTTGTGTCACAGGCTCAATTCCATTAATAGTTAGTTGTGGTATGTTCTTTACATTCCATGGGTTAGCCATGTTTACACACCTGAAGTGTATGATTAGCTATATGGTAAGATATTCTGTTCCAGTAAATGTGAGTATAACATACAATATAAATCTAAGCCTTGAATCAGCTTGGTGTGCTGTGAAGATCAGTGTAAGGAGTGACATTACTACAGAAGAATTTTTGTGTCCCTCCTGGATCATAATTATTTTATATATATTTGAAATTACCTGCTGATATATTGCAAGAACATTGCTCATCTATTTTACTCGCTTCCTGGGAAGATGAAAAAAACAGTCTATAAGGCCTAAATGAATTCTGTTCATACACAGGAGACAGAAATTTTGCCCTGATAATGGAATGTGCAGATGCTGCTGGCTTCCCCTTTGGAAGCAGGAACAGAGCACAGCAGTTCGGATGCTTCTTAAAGGATATGTGTGGACAGCGCAGATACCTCCTCCTAACTCAATCTTCGTCTTCAGCTTCCTTTTTTCTTTTTTTTTCTCTTTTCCCCCAGTTTCTTTACCTTCCTTACTTTCTCCTTGTTGCAGATACTGCAAGCTCTGAGACACGCAGCATAAGGAATGCAGTATTGACCCTGCATATTCAAATACTGCCTGAGTGCTGGGACATGCCCTAAACAACTCACCATACATGTTACTAAACCACAAAGCCAAAGCTGTAGTATCTTAGGTATCTTGAAACACCCCAGAATGACTGAAGCCAAAGAAAATGAGCCTGACATGGTGAGGCCTGAAGTACAGCGTGCCTGGAATGGAAAGTCTCGTCTGTGAGGACGTAGAGGAAGCCACTCCAAAACAAACCCCATCCTACTACCAGCTGTCAGTAAGTATTTCTGGCCAAGGCTAGAGCTCAAAGCTTTTAGATGATCAGTATCCTATAAGGACTATGTCTCCTTGAGTCACTTCATGACAAAACCAACACAGATCCGTCGGCCTCCCTCTTCTTTTGCTTGGCTCTTCTCCTGATGGAACCAAGGTGTTAACAGCACAGCACATAAGATAATTTACTTCTGTATAATATACAAAAATGTATATTTTTACAAGTCATGGTTTGTAAATTGTGGACTGCAGTTGGTCAGCTGCTGGGCCTCAATGGTTAATACCTAAATAACAGCCATATATTGGGAAATGAAAGGTTACATTATGATATAAGGAAAAGCTTTTTCACCCTGATGGCAACTTATATGGCTTGTATTGTGACAGCTAGAATTTATTTTAATGCAGGTGTAGATTCTGTCCATCATACACATGGGTATGCTTTCATTTCTTCCGATGTACACAATCAGTGCATAGGAGGGTCACTGTATGAAGTTATTTGGAAAATGCTGGCACTATTAAATGGCGGACATATGATAGGAAGCACTTTCTTCAAAAAAAAATGTTGCTTTTCATTTCTTTTCCTTGATACTTTAATGTTATTGTTCAAACAAGTGGTCAACAGCACTTGACAATGTTGAGTGGATTTCAACTCACTGTAGAAGTCAAGCAATGAAGACATTCTAGGTTGCTTGAAGTTCTAATTCACTGAAAAAGAATTAGCACACAAACCTTGTCCTGCCTTCCTGTATAAAAAAGGATTTCACACTTGGGGCCTGAGTCGGTAATAGCTATACTTCTGGGCTACCCTGATGTATCTAAGAGAGTACAGATGCTTAAGAGGTAGCTGTTGCTGCACCTGGCTTCTAGTTGTCAGCTCTTCCCCAGTTGCCTGGCTATAGCACACACGTTGTTGTTCATGTGGCTGTTTCCATTTTTTGAGCTCTAAGAGTCCATGGGATGGATATGTTTCTCAATGCAATTACAAAGTCCCCAAGAACTCATTACCAGAGCTTTCAATACTCTAATTTTGCCAATGCTCATTTGTCTGGTAGAAGGTAGATGTCTTTATTCACATCAGCTGCCTTGACTTTGTTCATAAAAGTCAAACGGACCTTTGTTTCTTTGCATCATTGCAGAAAAGCAGTAATGTGAAAGAAAATTCCTTTGTGCATATACAACTATTCTTTCATTTTTCCTGGTTGTTTAAAAATCCTACTGAGGCAAATAGGAAACAGCCAGTTGCATATGTTCCCGTGTGAATATTTTGCTATATGGTTCAGACAGCTAAATACAAGGCATGTAGCTTCAGTAATTAGCTACATATGCTTTGTCATTTCTTGTTGGGTAATGACACTAGCCAATTCTGCCTGGAAGAGTGTTTATGCAACTCAAGGCTGGAGTGGCTACCGCTACTCTATAGAACATCAACAATCTGAAGGGATATAGGGAGAAACATGTTATTTCCAGAATCTTCCTAAGAATCCTTGAAGGCTAAAGGTCATCTAATATTTTATTTGAAAGTTAAAAATTGCTCGAGAACTCCTGTGTGAATGAGCCATTTGTCTAAATGCTAGACACTGCTATGCCTAACTTGTAGTTTGTGGAGCTTTATTCCTGTGCTCCCTTCCTTACAGAAAGGAAGGAGTTTGAGGCATACACTTATGAGCATAGACAGTTTTCCATGGAGTATGTCATGTTTCCCACCATTGGTTTGTCTTCTCCTCTCTCAGGATGTCCCAAACCTGATAAAAAGAAGTAATGCTTGAAGAAGCTAATTTATAGCACAAGTTGTAGTCCAGCATATTGAAAACCAAAATGAGCACTGGCTTGTCATAACCTATACTATAAACTGGGGTGGTTTCCTGCAATGGGGCCAGAGATAATGCCTGATAAGTAAGAATAAGAATTATGGTGGCTATTTCAAGAGATGCCAGTAGCAACAGATAGACTCCTCAGGACTGAAATCAAAAACCTTCATGCTGAAACGGGAGATAGGCCACACACACAGAGACTGCATGGAGAGCAGATTCTTTAATCTCACTTCTCTTTGTTATTTAGGTGACTGGGTCAGAGCTGGGGCAAGTGTGGGACTGACACCACATGAGAATTTTCTCATAAAATAAAGTTCTATTTTCTTTTAAAATTCAACTGCTGAAGGTTGTGGTTTGCAATGAATAAACATAGATCCCAACCTACACCCATATCTTGCAACAGGGATTAGATAATTTGAATCCCACTTTACCAAAGCATAATTGTAAACTACTATCTTACTATCTGCCTTCTGGGGGGCTTTATGTCTGGATCTATCAGCCCTGATCTTTTTCTACGCAGGGACATGGAGCCAACAGGAGAGTGCTTCTGCTGTGTCATATCCACTGCAGTGCTTAGGGCACGGCCCTTAACAGTGTGCATAAAATAAATTTTATTTAAGTGGATGTTGTTGTATCTAGTACCACTAGAGTGGTACCAGAGTTAAGAGTGTAACAAGCTCTATATTGTGTTAGGTACTGGGTCCTGCCATTGTATATTGCCTACTAGTTGTTGTCATAAATGTTCCTAAGGAAACTTAAATGAAACAATGCTAAGGTTTAGCAACAGATGAAAAAAATCTTAGGTCTTCTGAGCTGAGAGAAAAAGTTGCTAAGAGAATTTACATGACAAATAGGAAGAGAGCTCTACAATTCTGGACTTTGGTACTTCAATTCTGCATATATCCTCCCCAGCAATGGAAAAACCACTCTTTATGCATCCAGCTGGTCAATAAAAGCTGTTAATCACTTCTCCCTCTGCAACATGGATGGTGGATTTGTGTTATCATTCCCTGGATTGCAGCAGACAAAATCATCTAGGCTAGTTTAACTGATGATCTAAACTAACCTGCTTAATTTTGCCAGAGATGTATTATAGATCATGGGAATGAATTGCTCCACTGGCATAAAAAGCATTTCCAGCACCAAGGAGTGATAAAATAGGTGGAAACAGCAATGTCTCCCATCCTCACAGTTATATTTGGAAAAAAATATGTTTCCCTGGTCTTACTCTGAACTCTCTTTCATAAAAAAATAAAAATCATCTGGGGATAACAGTATATAAGGTTGTAAGGGTATCTCCTATTATCTGATTACCTGGATTTCAGAATGAGAAAGACAATTAAGCAAAATAATGACTTTAATTAAAATCACTTGACTAACAGGGTTTAATTCAAAGAGATGAGAAAAAAAAAATGAATAAATGAGGTATAGTGTCTTGGTAAATATCTATGATGACACCCAAATCCATAAGATCAGGAGTCTTCCAAGAAATGCTGGAAGCCTCACTTGAAACATCAGGTCAAATTACACAAAAATATTTGCCATGCAAGAGCTGAGTAATCCTGCAGTGACAAAGTGCTGCATCAATTGACCTGATTCTCTGAAAGTCGTCTCTATCTGACCTCAGCTGTCCGATGAAGAGTTGTAAGAGTAAGCTGCAGGCCAAAACCAGAGAGTACAGGAAGATGGTAATAATTTGGTGTCCTTTACTAAGAGCATAACCAATTTTCCTTGCTTCAGATTACCTTCATATTAAAAATGTATTAATATGGACAAGGCATGATAGGAGTAGATTTTGGATGAGCAAATAAAAGTAGTTTTTCATCTTGAAAGATATGTTTTGTGAGATTACTTTGTGGCTGATAAAATGTGTTGCCATGTCTTTACTCTGGTGACTAGAAGGCTTCTTTTTTAATTCTATTCGCAAATATCTGCAATACCCAGCATGTGATGAGAACAACATCACTGACTGAGTTCTGGGCTGATAACCCCAAACTTATGATCGTGATACATATTTCACACTATGTGACAGTCTTCCCATCTTTAAGCATGAAATTTCTTTTTTCCTATAAGCAGTGCTATAAAAAATAATTAAGCTAGCTACATAAAAAGCTCTGAATATACACTCAATGATTAATATATTCATAACTTAACATATTAAGCAGGAAGAAGCCATGAGTTTTTTTTATTTATGTAGACTCTCACTTCAGAAGTTATGTAAAATATGAGGATATCTGATGGAGGATATTACCTTGTTAACACTGTTAAATGCACTCCACTTGGGTATACTATTTGCAAAGAATGCAGCTGAGTTTTGTGTTCTTTCAATAATCCTCCTTCTGTTTTTAAATGGTTTGGTTTTGAGGCTTCTGCAAACTGTCATACTTAGTCTTTTGCTGATGCTGATACTGCTGAAACTTATGCTACTTCTTTCAGTGTCTCTGCTGCTGCCTGCACAGTGAAGGCAGCAATAGAAATCTGCCTCTTTACTTCTTCCCAGGCTTTATGTTGATCAGCTTTGCTTTTAATGTCAAACATGGCATCATAGATTCCAGGGAATGATTCTCCTGCATACTTATTATGGCTGCTTGGAGCAAAGATGACATGTCTGTAGGGAAGTTGAAGAAAAAAAAACAATATTCTGCATTAGGAAAATAAAATGTATTATTGTTTCAAATAAATATAATCTGTACCTATATCAGCTGTCAAATTATTGACAATGAAGATGCAAATAAGTAACATTCTAATAGTACCTATAATCTATGAAGCAAGAAAATAAAATATGAGCTATGTTATTCCATATGAATTCAAGAATAATAAGCTGTACCTGTAGCTAAGAAGACTAGAGCTGTCTAAAGTATTTGCCTTTGCCTTGACTTAGATGAAAAGATAAAGAAAAGCCTTTCGAAACACAGACATGCACACATCCTCTGACAGTTAAAATGCTTGGAGGTAAGAAAGCTGAAACTTTAACAAAAAACTTCGCAAGAGCTATGAGAACTATAAGGATTCTAAATCTTAAGTTCACTTGCTAGAAGTGCTTGTAGTGGAAAGACTGTTGTTTTGAATTACAGAGAGTGGAAGAAGAAATCAAAAAGCTACACTTGACTTTACTATTCTGCCTTTCCAGAAAGATTTATTTCCTAAACAGGGTAAGAGAGAAGAGTTCTCTTCAGTGCTACTGAAGTTATTTCACTCAACATCGTGTTTACTACTATGGCTATTCTTGTATAATCAGTCAAATTTAGATGTTCCAAGCATACCATATTTTTCTTTCAACTCATAGTAACTTCTTAAAGATCCTTTACCTGTGAAATGATTTGATCTGAGTCTGGAGCCAAATTTTTAGATCTGGTTAAGAGCTCACTGAAATCACTGGAAATGTATTTACTGATCCTTACAGGCCTCTGACAGGACTCTTTTGCATTCTGTACAGTATACCTTACTGAAATTTTTCCTAACATTATTTTCCCTTTTAAATCGTATTTCTCCTATACACCTACTTTAAACATGTTGAAGAGAATCATTATACTTCTACTGAGAGACCTGTAAATCATAAAGTGATTCGTAAGAGAGAAAGCACAGAGAGAAAGTAAAAATCAAGCATTCCTTACCTGTAGAATGGCCTGTCAGGTAGTCCAAGAGGATCAATGAAAGCCCTTTCTAGAAACATGAGTTGATCATTTAAAGATCTGACAGCAAGTAGGCTAAAAAACAAGACAAGAGAGGAATATGTTAACTGCAAAATGATGGCTCCACTTTCATCCTGTGCCAGAACACTCACAGGTCTTTAGGAAGAAGAATTTGTCCAAGTTGACCTATTCAAGTTCAGTGGCCACAGAAAACAGCCCAGGTCAGCTAACCTGCACTGTAGGACTACACTGATCTCGACTGCGAGATAGTCTGATTTATAATGTGAAAATCTCCTACAACTGTTCTTAAAGGAAAAAGAATAGCATCAAAGGAAATGTAGATTTATCAGATATTTTCTCTCATGCCATACTTTACTTCTAGATCTCCTTTTCATTAGCGTGTTTAGGCAGGCCATTCTTTTTTATGACAGATTTTTAAAGACCTTATTTTCCACAAAGCCAAATAAAACAACCTATCACCTAAAATCACCTCAATCAAATCATATTTACTTTCATGCAGAACCACATCAGCTGAGGAACCTTGTGATGTTAGAATCATACTTTAAGTCATCCAAGAATTGTTTTTTTCTCATTGCACAGATTGTAAATTCCCTAGAGCACAGACCATCTGTGTCTGTGCGCTTTGGATTACTCCGAACATAGTACTGATGCTTAACAAATAAAAAAAAACTGGTAAGAAGAATGTATTGAATATACATATGTCTTGTAGTCTACACCCTAACTGACTTATTGCAGAGCTTCAAGGCACTCACCAAGAAAGACTGAGATAAAATTTATATCACTGTAAGCCTAGAGTACTCTATTATTATCAATGAAATTGCTTGAAATTTGCATTAGTGTAAATGAAAATAGAATCTGATTCATTGAATTAATGCTTAGATTACACCAGCCACTAATGAAATGATTTTGAACTGAACTTTTTCATTTGCTGCTGTGCCATGTAACTTTGCAGGACATATATCATTTTCAACATGGAATCACTAAGGTTAGCAGTAAAATGATTTCTTCTACACTTATTTAGAAACCTCATCAATGTCTGCTGATATATTTTAGTGGCTGAAAAAAATAAACAGATTGAGATTTACATGGTAAATCAAATATATAAACATATAAAGTTTGTGGAACTTCTAGAGAGGGTCCGGCGTAGAGCAACAAAGATGATTAAGGGACTGGAGCATCTATTGTATGAGGAAAGACTAAGTGAGCTGGGCCTGTTTAGCCTGGAGAAGAGAAGATTGAGAGCAGAGCTGATCAGTATGTACCTGAGGGGAGAATGTAAGGAGGGAGGATAGGGCCAAACTCTTCTCCATGGTGGCCAGTGACAGGACAAGGGCTAATGGGTACAAGTTGAAACACAGGCAGTTCCATGTCCATGTGAGGAAGAACTTCTTTGCTGTGAGGGTGCCAGAGCCCTGGAAGAGGCTGCCCAGAGAGGCTGTGGAGTCTCCTTGTCTGGAGATCTTCCAAAGGCGCCTGGCTGCCACCCGGTGTCCCGTGCTCTGGGTGTCCCTGCTAGAGCAGGGGGGTTGGACTAGATGATGTCTAGAGGTCCCTTCCAACCTTAACCATTCTGTGATTCTGTGATAAACTGACAGGAGCAACAAAATCAAAATAACTAAGACAGGAAAGATCTGAGAGGGCAGGGAAATTTAAAAATGACTCATAAAACAGAAAGGAGAATTCTGGTTATAAAGACAAATTCTTTGCTCATCCATATGAGCCCTTCTGAAGTAATACAATGCACTATAAACACACATAAATATGAAGCTCATGTAAATGTCTACCTATTATGAAATTGTTAATTCATTTATCTGAAAAGTTGCCACGATTAGAAAGATGACTCTTATTCTCACCTTCCCTATAGATAAGCATACAACATACATTCTTCCCAAGAAATGTAACTACAAATACACATATATAGGTGGCCTACAGAGACTAAATTAACAATCGAGTCAAAAACTAATGAGGACTTTTAGCATAGGTGGCACATAGAATTTCTGTAGAGCTTGTCAAAAAGCTTGGCAAGGCTACAGTTGTGGTGTAGTTATTCTCTGCATTAACTGGTACCAATATCTTCAAAATTACAAAGTGCTGACAACTGAAAATGCTGAGTTTACATTTATTTCTTTAATGATATGCCAATCGTAAATCCTAGGATGTTTTCTGCACTTGTAGGAACTGACACACCTGAACTCTGGGTTCTGCTCGTGCTGAGCAATGTCTTGTCACATTCATGTACACTCTTGGCATTGCTCCTGAGCTAAGACCTGTCAAGAATTGACACTCATTAGCTTGGATACTCTTCAAAGCTAACATAGATAGACTCAGTCTCTGCAGTATCTCAGATGTCCATGCTCAGATGTTCAACACTTCTGCATTTTGTTTCATGGTGTAGCTAGACCTCTAAAGACAAGATTCCATAAGGACTTCAAATGGAACAAATGACTGGCAGTCACTTGTCACCAAGATTCTTTGTGGAACTAAATTCAAGTGAAGATTATGCTGTGTGAACCTAGAGAATGGCACAGGTTACTTGGCTGGAAGACAAAATCGTTCAACTTACTTATTGATATCTATTTGCTGCAGGTTCTCATGAAAGCGAGCAGAGACTTCTGTAAAATTCTTCACAGCTGAAAACAGAGCATCTAGAAGAAGCAGGATGGAAGTACTTACCTTCAAATTCTGAACAAATAACTTAAAAAATCAAATTCTTCAAATTAACACTACTTATCTTTCACAGTGATCATGCTTTGATAGTTCTTACAGAATGAAAAAAAGATTTTAAGACCCCATATTCCTATGTTAAAAAGTAAATCTATGTGGTCTTGTGTGAAGCATTGTCTTAGAGAGAACAGAAATGAGTATTTCTGTGAATATTGTTATCTGCTACTTAAAGGAAGTAAAGAACTGGACTATTAGGTAGGTGCAGGTTTTGCAAAGCTCAACAGGAGCAAGCAAGCAAACGAATCAGTAAGAGAAAGAGGACGTATATCGGTATATGTATCTGAAAATGGTTATTACTAGTCAAATAAGATTAAGTTATACATAATGTTGTCAACAGAATATACCACAATAAAGAGGAGGTCTCTCAGGTAGGATACAATTTGTGAATCCCTATTATGTAGATAAAATTTCTCATGCCAACACAAGACCCTTACTGCAGCACAGAGGTGAACCATGGCTGCTTGAGCAAATCCTCAGTCAGACATCTCAAGAGGCTTGCAATTGTCTTCACTAAACTGAAACCACGAACTGAAATAATGAGAAGTTCTAACTGGATATAAGGAATGTTGTTTTTTTTTTCTCCCAGAATATAGTCAAGCACTGTTGCTCAAAGAAGTTTTGCTGTCTCTGTCCTTGGAGGTTTTCAAGATGGCTAAAATTTCAAATTGTTTGGAATATGGCTCTTGCTTTATTCGCTGTTCATACACCATAAGGCACAAAAAAGTACCAGTTCATGACTAGGACTTAGACATTAAGATAAGGCACTGGCAGCATTAAGAAAAGAGAACTGTGATGAAAAATTGTACATACCAAAGGATACAATGTATTTTGATAGTTCCTCTTCATAGTTCTTTGACAAATTGTAGATGACATATGCATAATTGCTCACAGCTGCTGCATAATCCCTGCAGTCGAAGGGAAGGACAACAGAGTTGGCCAGTTCAAACACCAGCCCTCCCCGTACCTGAGCCACTGTCAGATGGTTCTTGAAAGTGGGATCATAAAACCTCTCCACGATTTCATAGGTTTCATAGACACTGTGGTAAACCGGATAGCTGCTATATTTTTCTACATTCTGAAATAGAAACAAACAAAAACAAAGAAAAAAAGCATTATTAAGGTCAGCTGTGGACATTTCAGCTTTGTTTGAAAACCTTTGCTGTGAAATTCAAGGCAGTGTGAAGTGCACAATTCACACTAGCTCTCGCTCACCACTTCAGAAAATCAAATGAGAGCTGCTCAGTGATATCTCTCTTAGACATTGACGTTATGATAATGTGGAGACATCACTCCAGGTCACACCAGGGCCTAGGTAAATATCTAGGCAAAGGTACATAACTGTTGGCTAAATTTAGGAGAAATTGCCCCTCCTCTCTTTGACTGGCTCTCAACAACCATTTTTGTCTGTGTCTGGATATGTTTTTTCAAAGGAAAAGATCTCATTTAATAGATCATCCCTTGAACATTTCTGAGTTGGTTTCGTCTCACTGTATGCTGCAGAGTCAAAATTATCTTCTCTATTAAAAAAAAAAAAAGAAGCTTCATAGCTCTTCTTAAATCATTCATAAACTATCATAAGCCAATCATAAGCCTTCACTATCCACAGGCAGTTCTGAGAACATCCATTTATTCTAAGCAAGAAGCTTACAGCAAGAGCAAGAAGCTCTTTTATCTGCTGTTTGACTGCTACCAAGTTGACCGTTATTCCTATTCATTAAATAATCGTGTTGTAATAGCACTTTAAGGCTGGGACTCTGCTCTGGCTCACCAATCAGAACCAAAAATGATACTCCTGTTCCAAAATGCAGGCAATCTGAACTGCTGCATTACAGTTGATATTTTTCAGACTGTTACAGGGGAAACAAAATTACGAAGACATAGGCTTACCCAGTTTTTACTGTAACGGGCTCTGCCGGAAGCGATGCCAAGCCGTTGAAAAAAAACCTCAAAGTCATTGCCAGAACCCAGTTTATTTATTCTTTAATGAGAAAGAGGAAAATGCCTTGAATGACAAGGATTTAAAGTATCATTTTTTTTGTAAAGTTTCCAAGTACGGTTTTAAGTTATTTATTCTCTAGTTCCTAGAAGCACACAGTCATTTCCCAGCATGCTCTTTCTGTCAGTATTCCCCAAATTTCCTATGACCCCAACGTGGCACGCACCTCTTACTGTCATATGCTTTGAAACTCAGACTTACTGTAGAAAAATCAGACACTCAAGAAGACAATTTGACTCACTATCTGTAATCACTGGAAAGACCCAAAGACAGCTTCTGGCACACCCTTTATTTCTTTTATCACTGACCTGGGTACCTCTTTATATTCTCTCGATGGGTTTTTTTTATACCAGCTCTCATACAGAGATTTGCCTTCAAAGCCTTCATCAGGACTTGGTATCTAGAAAAAATGTATTGCAAAGAAAGACATTATTTTAAAAATATTACCAAGTGATAAATATAAACCCTGCCATCACTTCAAGTCTATTAAATAGAGCAATGACTAAGTCATAAACTTAAATCCTTCAGCCCTTCTGAATCTTCCCTTAAGCATTTTAAAAACACATTTTTTTTCAGAGGAATCTTTTATTTGCTAAAAATATGTAGTTTTAGATGGGGAAAAAAAAATCATAGGGAAAGCAAACATTTCAATTCACTATTTCCAGTATGAAAACTTCTGATTATCCATTATGAGATTTTCAGCCATTTAATTTAAATATTCAAAACACAATAACCTGCAAAAGGAAAACTACTTGTTCTATTTTGAGAAAAAAAAAAAAAAAAAACACAATTCTGTCTTTGGTTACTTCAGCATTGATTCTTCATTTTTTTAGTTCAGGCAAATTATTTTCATGGATTCAGCAGTTATCTTAGAAAAGCAAAGTGTGGAATAGTTGTATAGTGGTTACCATAGCTGCTATAGAGATATAAAAACCACCATCATAATAACATTAATTCTTACCACTATTTTCAGAGAGTTCTTTAGATTACTGAGCGGAATAAATGCTGCAGGTATTTTTTTTATGTCTTCTTAACTGACAGACAGTTGAAGTATTATTATTTTTATAAGCAATCAAAAATAGTATTTGCCTTATTTGGACATGAAGCTAACAGTTTGCGAAACAGTGTTAATGTATTTTGCCACAGATTAATTTAGCATGGGATCATGAAGGACCTGTTTCCTGATCAGCATTCTCTGCAGACATTAGTTACCAACAGACCATGGTAATATGAATTTGTCAGCCTTTGTTTACTGCTCCTTAGCTTTTTTACTGGTATTTAGGTCAACATTTTAACAATGATTCTTGGTGCTCAAATTGAGATTCTGCAGACCTGATTTTCTGGCAGTTTTGAACATCTGCACTTAGAATTGGTTTCCATGGGAACTGCAGGTGATCAGCACTTTTGCAGTTCAAGGCAGAAATATCTTTAGCTGGTCACCTAGTTTTAACAGATTTAAGTTTTATTTATTTTTTTCCAACTGCAAAACGTGATTATTTAAAATTTTTATAGCTCATTTCCTTTTATCCCAGGCTAAAAGCAGCTTCCAAGAAATAACAAATTACTGATCTTGGAAAAAAACAGATGGATGAATATATACAGCAGATGAATATAGACACAGTAGATACACAGTACACAGAATAGTTGAAGATATATATATGTCTTTATACACATATATATATATATATATATACACACACACATATATGACACACACAGATAAAAGACCAATTAAATGTTCCTGAATAGATGCCTCCAATACAAACTGACTGAAGAAAATGCCAAATTAGAAGATTTATTAGTACCAGTTCTCCAAGATCTACTCTTAGGGCAAGGAGCATCTTACATGTAAGACAGTGAGGTTCTTTGCTGAGAATTACATGGCTGTTAAGTTAAAAAGGATGGCTGCAGTTATAAAAGAAAGCAAGATTTCACATGCTATTTTATACACAGAAACTCATCCAGTAAGTGAGCACTTCAGTAAGCATTCCTGCTGGAAACTGGTCCTCAAAGGCCTGGTTCTGCACCTTTTCAAAGACTTGACTCATTCATGCTACATATAAGCAGGTGGCAGTGAAATAGATAAATAGAATTTGATATGGGTGGCTGATAATTTCAAGCAATATTACCTCTTTGGTCAGGCTGTACACCAGCCTGTACATCAGTGGTGTGCAATCTACTCTTAGCGTGTAGTTTCCTGAAAGACAAGAAAAAACGTTTTTACTAGGAAGCAAGTTCTACTTATTTGAGACTATATTTGCAAATATGGAGGGGCTAGAGTTACATGCCCTCTACAAGGAAGAAATTGATTTTTTTGGTGTTCAAGGTTCTCCTAATTCAATGCAGTTTGGTTTAGGATTCAATTTGTACTGGTTTAGGATGAATTATAGTCCATCTTTTGAAGTAACCATTATGCTGATTACTCATATTATGAGAAGAGAACAGGGTAACTTTGTTCCCTCCCTCCCCATAGCTTACCAAACAGTGCAGTTAGTGTAACACATTGCTTCTCCTAAGCAACATGAAATATCTGAAAGACACCTATGATTCTGGGTTATTGTTTCCCTGTACGTCTACTCCTGGACTAATGGAATGATATTATCAGGTTGAAGCTTTCACAGATCACCAAGTCAGACTCACAGACATCTGTATATGCCATCACTATTGCTGCAAAATGCATGTCAAGACTATATACCTTCAATGGAGGAATCTGCATTGATATAAGCCACTCCTCGTGCCTGTAATATTTTGGCATTCTCCTGTAAGAAGAAAAGAGAAAGAAAATGTTGATGCACTTCTTTTTTTGCCTCAAAACTACTTTCACATTTGCTGGAGTAAACAGCAGCTGTTTCAGAGAGACTAAGATACCCTCCTGTAGGCAGTCATATACACTTGCTATTTAATAATGAAACTCGCATGTGTCTGTGTGTGTGTGTGTGTAAGAAATAGAAAAAAAGAGAAGAGAGAAAAAGAGAGAGTAAGTGGAACATACTTCTGTCATACAGATTTCTCAGAGATCTGCCCTGTGAAAATTTCTATTTGAATGCTTATTGTTTTACCTCAGCCCATTCTGTTGATCCTAACAAGCCAAATTCCTCTGCATCCCAGCTTGCAAATATCACTGTTCTTCTTGGCCTCCATCCTGCAATAAAAGGCCACAAAAATATTACAAAAAGAGAGACTGCATGGTACATACTGGTAACCAACTTTAAAACAAATGTCAGTTTGGAGGGTTTATCTTTTATCCTAATCTGTGGAGACAGAGGAACTTTTATGGAACACCAACTCCTTTACTAATACAATCTATTAGTGCTTTACCAATTGTTTAGTGAACTCAAATCTACTGTAGCATTTGCAATATTGGGCAAAACACAGTATTCTTTTTCTTCCCTCAGCTTTAGTGTCAATTAAATTTTCTAGAATTCAAAACCAAGGACAAAGTATAAAAGTATTTGCCTCTCTGTAGATTCTGGAAAGAAAATTTTCTGCTATTTGTATGAGTAGACTGAAATCTAATCTAGCAGTAACATGTGTTTTGATATGTTTCATTTCTGCTACTGCATTTCTTTGACCTGTTTCTCAAATGACAGATTTCCAAACTTGAAGGAATTCTCTGCAACTCTGACCTTACATTCCAAGTGAAGATCTTTTCAGTTAAAGTTCTGCATTTCATATTTAACTCGGGTGAACCGGAATTGGCTCTATTGCCCTGTGTCTCCATCTTTGCTCATTTTTCTTTGAGGCTATCTGTGCCTTTTCATATTTTGCTCCCTTGATTTCTTTCTTTTTTCCTTTTTTTCTTTTCCTCACCGTTACTGAATTGTAACTGGAATTGTAATTAACAGGTGCAAGACATCGTGCTGTTTCAGAGATCAGTGAGATACACTACTGGATATGATGCATACAGTAGTTATAAACTTATTAGTGATACTTATAGCAAATACCTAAGTTAATAATTTTCATTTCAAAGCCTTGATTTTGCGGAACATACAAGCATGCCTTTAAATATAGGCTCAAATATCAGAAAAATCAATGGGTACAGCTGAAAGTAATGGTTTTGGTGCGCTTTATTCTTTCATTACATTACCTTCCTTTTTTAGTGTTCCAAAGCTCCTCACAATCTCATGAACCACAGCTGCCCCACTCTGAGGATCAATTCCACCAAATACCCAAGAATCACGGTGGCCTCCCAGGATGACGTATCTGTCTAGAGAAATTAATTATGGAGGTATATTTAATGAAATAATTTATTTTTAAAAGGGTTTATTAAATAAAAATCCAACTATAGTAATGTTAATGGGAAGTAATTTCTAATTGTCTGTGTAGGCTTCAGATAATAAAATTAATAGTCTAAAATATATATAATGGAATGCCAAAAGACTTTTTAAATCTCCAAAGAAAGACATTTTGCTGCATTTTAAATTAATATTAAAGAACTTCTCAAATGCAGTAACTTGATCCCATGAGACTAAAATAGTCTAAATTCCAGTGCCATAATCTTACTTATATTATTAGAAGTATTACAACTTTCCTTTAAAGACAGAAGCATCTTGCCACATTGTACAATATAATGCTTCATGGTAAAGGTGACAAGCTAATTATATCTGTTCATCACATCAACTTGCAACATTGAAGTATGCTGGCGATAGTTCTAGGAATATAATATACCGCTAATTATAAAAAAAAAAAAAAAGTCAAAAATATGATGGAAATGTGATTAATACGAAAAAAGACAAACTAGACTTCTGATACTGTAATAAGGTCTACAGTTGTGTTTCAGGCAACAGCCAAATCATGGATTAAATGATGTTACCATCTTGGAGATGTCTTCACATCTGTTTTTTTAGGGTGTAAAAATCTCTTTCATTACGAGAGACTATAAGATAATTAAGAAATCAATAATGGTGGACGTTATATCTTCAGATGAAAAGAAAAATCTTTACAGACTTGTGCTATCCTCAGTTTCCATCTGTTTTTTGAACTCCTATAGCTCATTACACAATTAGCAGGGAAAAATATCTGCTTAAAAATATTCTTTTACTTGCAGTTACTTGCCTGAAGACAAAAATTGTTAGCTAGGTTGACTCCTTGAAGCTCAGCGTTTATAGTGAAAGTGCTGATGTAATCTATGAAAACTGCAGTAAATATTTCAACAGAAATGATCATATAGTGCAATATCTCAGAAAAAACTCCCTTCCTGATTGCCCCCCTTATAACTATTACTAGGTACATCCAGAAGTCATTGCATGCCCATATAACACTGAAAACAAGTGACCTTACCTGGTTCCACTGCACCTCTGATGGTTCCAATCACATTGTAAATCCTTGTTACTTTGTTGTTACTATGAATGTGTAATTTCACCTTTCTAGTATATTGGAAAGAAAATTCAAAATGAAAATCCACTATTAGCAAATAAAACATCTAGTATCTTTTATAAGTATATAATATAAATTGTTTGTAATGAAAGAATTTGGGCCAAATTTAGCCTATATCAAAACAAAGTAAAACTGTAAAGATTTCACTGAATTCATATTTGTGTAACTGAAAGCAGCATTTGGTCCCTGAAAGCTACATACTGTTACTGATGTCAATATGATATATTGACATTACATTACAGTTAGATCACTTTTCCTGGAAAACGTAACTTCATTATATTGTTTTTATAAGACAACAATTAAGACCAAAAGCTGGACCCACATAAATTAAATGAAACTGTTACAAGATTTGCTTTAATTTAAAGCAATTTGTACATATTGATCCAATCAGGCATAGATCTGCTGAAGCTTTGCACTGAGTTCACTTCAGCACAAGAAACAGGCAGAAGCAAACGGATGACTTGAATAACCTCAGCTGTTCTACCTTTGGTCATATTCTGTTGCTGTAGCTCTATTTCCCTGATCCTGAACACATTTCTTTTTGAAGAAAAACTGACCTTGTAGAATAATTTGTTGTGAAACCAGGACCAATGTTGTAAGATACAGTCAAACTTCCTTTCCAGCTACTGTCTGGTGGTGGAGGACCTCCCATGTTACTATTAGGAAAAAAAAAAAAAAAACATGGCTGAGGATTAGTTACAGTACTTTGCAACAGCAAAAAGCACAACTGATGATTCAGGGCCCAAGTCTCTAGGTCTGATACAAAACAAACCAAAATGATGGTCTCTTCCTTGGAAAGTTTGTACCATTTGATTCCAGAGAAGAACTATCCATGTTTTCAGCTACAAAACACAAGTAAATTAAACATATACAAGAATGGTCCTGGGTGACCTTTTCATGGAGCAACCTATTCCTATGTTGCTAGTGCTCTCTCAGCACTCCAACTTTTTTTGCATACAAACTGACTCTTGTAAACAGTCCCTGGAATCTTTAAATTCCTTGAATTGAAATTGCAACTGATTCAGGAGAGTATTAACTGGCACAGAAAAAAACATTTTGTTAATATAGCCAATATGTTTCAGAGTCTGTAGATGGTCAGTTTAATCTGCTAGTATAGACAGAGATGATCTGTTTTAAAGATTCCTAGATTGGAAGAAACACGGTGAGTTAGTCCAAATAATTTTTTGTTTCATTTTCAAAAGTATTTTTTTTTCTGTTACCCAGATGGAAATTCAGTAATCCAGTACATTAGAATCCACACATAACTACCCTAAAAGGCTTACTTTTTCAGTACGAACTTATGAGAAATATAAAGAAAAATACAAAAAGGTATGCCGGATGTTCTGCTATAGGCAAAATGCCCTTACTGTAGGCAAAAGCAAATCCTTTAGTGAAAATACATACTTCAGTCAAGCTCTGTTTCACAGAAAATTTCAGCATGTCTTCAAGTTTTCTGTTTATTTTTATGTATAAATATGACAGTATGAAAAATAAGAAGTTACAGTTTCTGAAAAACTCAAAACTATTTAAACATATTATTATGAGCAATTATCCTCATAACAGTGATAAGTTTGGAGGAAAACACAGTTTGGAGATATCCATGTCCATAAAAGTTTGGAAGGAAATATGTGTTACAATGTTAGTGAACACAAGACATGAAAAGACACCAAAGACATAAGAATTCTGCCTTATATGCAAGTAAGTTGCTTCAATTTACTTCTGGGAAAACTTGCACACAGAATCAGGGCAGAATTTCTTTTGCCAGAATGCAAGCCTAAAGCAATGCAAAGCACTGTTATATGTAAATCTGAAACAGGCAATTTTATCCACATTCCCTGGAATTATGACACATTTTATCTTTCTGCACATACACAGACTTTACTTCAGTGACAAGCAAATTCATTTCTTGAGTGTACCAGCTGATCTAAGAAATACAAGTGTTAAGATCATTCCCCTGGCAAAGAGGAATTACATGTACCCTGCATAAGGGAAGAAACATTTCCATCAACTGAAGAACTAAAGAATGTTCAGCAGTAAAGGAGCTGAAAGTCCTGAAAGTCAGTAACTTTTAGACACCTTTGATATTTTAGCGCAAATTTGCACAAGGACTTTTAGGCACCTCTCCCAGTACTGTCCACAAACATCAATGGGATACCTGCATTTTCCTACGGAATTAATGGGGCAAAGCTAAACATCTCCAAAATAGGCCGGCAACATGCAGCATATGGATTCAGAAGGATAATTCAGAGGGGATATAATTTAAACATAAACACCTAAATCATGCTGGGCAACACAGAAAACTAGCTCACTCTTTTCTTTAAAATATGGACAAGGAAAAGGAGAAGTTGTTTACTTCTCTTTTTAACTAGTCAACAGTGCCTATCTTCTGGCATTTTTTACGTGGCTCATTGTGTATTTTATATTAAATGACCTGAGGAAGTAGCTGTTCACTGTGTCAGGTTATGTAATTAAAGGCTGTTATACAAACATAAAGGTCCACAAAGGATCACAAGACTCACAGAAGCAATGACAGGGTAATCAGTGAAAAGAGAACCCTGAATTGGCTGCTCCTAAAACCATTATAGGAGAAGGATTAGCACATTGTCCATGGTGTGAAACCCTCGAAGATGCGTCTGCCAGAGAAACTCTTCCCAGAACAACTTGCAGATGAAGGAGGTAATTGCTGATTTAAGGGGTACAAGGCAAATTATGATATGCAGAGAACATTTTGGGACTCTGTAAAACCTGTTTTAAGGGTTACCATGGCTGTTTAGAGGAAAAATGGTCCTGCCAGTAAAGAGTTCGCTGGCGAGTTCACTTGCCTGGCCATGCCCTTTCCCGAATCACCACAGTCTGTCCTATCCTTTTGTTATACTATATGCTTAACTAGTTTCCTAGGGGGAGGCTGTCTATTCTGTGTCTTATGTGTGTGATGAGAGGTAAAGGGGGGCAGCAACTGGACAGTTGTGGGTTGTGTATTTCCTTGGGAACTTCAGGCCTGTGTGTGCCTGAATAGGTAGGTGAAATTTGCTAGAAAAATTCAAGATAGAGTAGCAGGTGAGTAGGTCAACAGGTCTAGGAGCACACTACTAGAGAGACCTGGGAGACAGCTACTGGAAAGACCAGACATCCAAGTATCTGCTACTAAGGAGAACACAAACTGGTCTGGACCAGATACCTAACAGAGCTGTTTGTGTTTGTTTGTGTGATGAGAAGTGGTTTAAGCACTAGCAACTAGAATGAAACTGCTTTTGGAACTCATATGTCCAGATGGCAGTAACTGGAGAGACCTAGTGCTTCAGAACACCCGTGTCAGCATTGCGAATAAGGACTGAATTGTTCCTGTTTCCCAATGCTCATTAAAGGTACTTGTGAACAAGCTTTCTGGCACCAACACAGAACATTTGTTTGTCTTCTGGTTCAAATTAAGATTCCTGCAAAGATGACAAAAAGAGAGGAAAAAGTACCTTTTGTGAAGCAGAGAAACAGAAGACTGGATAATATGTACTAGCATATAGTGTTCCCTTCATTACCACTCATTAGAGCAATCCCTGATGTAAAACCATGCCAAATGTCTTTGTTTTTAAGATTACTGTGTTTTGGTTTTCCAGGATTTATGCATTTTATCTGCACATGTCCAGTGTATATCTATTACTCCACACACATATCTTTAAAAACAGGGATTGTGCTTAAATTTCAAAATAATTTAATGCATGCTATTACTTTTGGGGAACTGGCTTTTCAGGATTAAGATTTGTGTTAATATTATGGTTGGCATGAGCTTATACTATAGTGCAATAGCAGCACTGTTTCACATCATTCGAAAACCTGAAAGAAAAATCACATAGTTAAAGCTATGTCAGTATCAAACCTCATGAATAAACATACTGATGGACTATTTTATAAACTGTCTTCCTAGTTAACGCAGCTATTACTGTCTCTGTGTAACAGATTGTAGAAGAGGTCTTGAATCCTACAAGAACAAAAGAATTTGATAGAATGAATGAAGCAGGGAGAGAAGGTTGTGGCGCAGTGAGTCTTTCACCTATGTGCCAATATGAAGCAGCTTTGTACAACCACTTATGAAAGAAGCTTCCCCAGACAATCTATTTGTGCACATAACATTTTCCTTACATGCAAGCTGAAAAGTCCATATTTGAATATCCTGAATTTGAATTACCTGAATATCACCTGAATATGGTGTTTTTCACTTTATACTTTACCCTCAACAGTAGTAAGTAGGCTTTCATTCCACTCCTCTTTTGCTGTGCTTTCTAAGACCTTTATTCAGTCTCTCTAGTATAGCATGAATTCTGGTAATTGGTCCACATCTTTTTTTGATGCAGTGCCCAAAACTGGACTCAATATTCTCAGAGGCATCAGACAGAGCAAGATGATTTCTCGTGGGACTTAAGATACAATCTCCTCTGCAGATACACACACAATTACATCCCCATGTTGTCCTGAATGCTTTTCTGTGGTTACCAATCCTAATATCCCCCACTCTTTAACCATACAGCTGATGCAAATAATTATTCCTACATGCCAGAGGAATGCACTTGGCACTCAAATATATCTTATTTTTTTCAGAATAATTATTTGGTTTGTTAAGATCATTATGAATTTTTATGCTGTCATCCGGCAAGCTAGCAGCATTTAATAAGCACACTTTGTAGATGTGCCCTTAAAATGTTCCAGAGTCTCCCCAGGGAAATGTTCCAGAATCTCCCCAGGGTCTTTATTTTAGTTTGAGAGAGCATATACTTTAATTGACAGAGAACAAAGTACCAGTTCTGTCCCATGAGCCATGAATGATAAATATTTCCTGGACAAATGGATGATTTTATGATTTTATTTTTGTGTGTCCTTTTTTTTTTGTAAGAGGGAATCATGGCAGCCCTATCAATCATTGCCTTTATCATAATGATCTTTTCTTGATCACTCAGCACGTATCTAACGCATAGTAACAGATAACAGAATGTTTACATCTTATAGAAATCCTAATTATAAACATATGTACTATTTCAACAACTACATTAGAAGAAAAGTGAAAAAGTAATTTCCCATTCTTTTCAAACACTTTTATGTCTTTTACAAAACAATCTATTTAAAATTCCCAATGTGTTCTATTTACTTACCGGAGCAGTGACTCAGCGTCATGATAACCAATGGGATGAACTGGAATTTTGGGGAGACCTACACCACTGGCTTTGTCTAATCGGTAGGTATATTCTGAAAACAAAATAAAATATTTATATTTACAACTCTCAAAAGGAATTTGTACAATTCATAGCACAGTCCTAACATAGAAGTCAAAAGTAATTATTTCATCCTTGAAACTGGGTTGACATTTCTACAGTGACTTCACTCTTTCCACTTCAACATGTTTTCAGAAACACTAACAAAAACTTTTCTGTTACTGTTAGAAAATTTTCAATTAGTTCTTAATTTTTTGGTTGAAATGTTTTTGGGCAAGAATATTTCTTTTCACATAAAGGGTCTTTGGACAAAGCCAAAAAGCAAGGAGACAAGAGCAAAGAGACAGTCAGTAGTCTGATGCTTGGAACATTCAACTGGGAGTTTAAAAATTTTGCCAGATGATAAGAGATGCAGATAAGCTCATTTTTATATACTACATACTCAGGCACTGAATATTCTGCTCTCTTACTGTTTTCATGGAAAAAAAAATCTAGAACTCAGATACAAGTTTTAATTTTTTTTCACAAAAATCTTAATTTTCATGGCATGGTCAAAGGTTGGAAAGTTATTTTTCTAGTAGATGTGGATCAGATGGGCTTTTCCTCCTTAATACAGTATTTGGAGGGACCTTTATTGTGTGAGGCAGACAGAGATTCATCAATCTAACATGAAAACAAATTCACTGGATCTAGTATGTGGAATTATAAATCATTCCCAAGGCCTACTGCTGCCTCCTGCAACTCTGGACACATCCTCTTCCAGATCAAGTTGTACTGACCAAAGAGACAACTTTCCCTATCCCACAGGGACTCTTCTTAAGGACTGCCTCCTTCAGACATGGACTGGTGTGAATGGTCCTTAACACTTATCAGTCAAAATGAGCTGGATTCAGTGTTAAATGAAATGTCTTAGGTAGAGGTCAAATCAACAGCTGTGACAGTGTGAGGTGAAGGTTCAGGAATGGTTCACTCTCCTTATCCCCTCCTGAAATCAGACCCTCACAGAATGACTTCTTCAGTGGCACTCACCCTTCGCAGGATAACCTGGTGTCAAAGGATCCCCTGCCCCATTCAGGTTTAATATATTTCCACGTTGAGCTCCTCCACCTGGCAGGTTCCAACCAGCTGGATAGGGATTTACTCCTGGGGCACAGTAGTCGGCAGGGTCAGAGTACAGAATGACTCCCTTGGCACCTGCCAATTCAGCATTCTTTACCTGCAAAGCAGATCTGTGGTCCTGTTCAGCCCCTTATAGCTTGCATGGTGGTCAAAGGTCAAAGAAAGTATTATAAACTACAGCGACTACACCTCAAAGTCTTTTACAATGTTTGGATGAGGTAAAGGAATTTTATAGGAATTAAAAATCTTGCCTATACCTGTCTTATACCATGTAATTTCCTGGAAATACACAGGCAGGTATCGGGTTCCATATGAACGTAAGAGATCTACTGCAGCTTCAAAAGTAAGGAAGGTAACTACGGTAACATGGAAACCATCCTCCAAGATCTAACTACATGAACTGAGATGGTATTTTGTGACTCAGATCAAAGCTACCACCAGACCATTTTATATATCATGGATTGGAAAAAAAAAAAAAAAAAAAAGTATCACGAACTTTGAAGCAACTTATCTTTCAGCTAGTCACATATTTACCCCAAGTCACTGTTATTTACTGCGTGAAGGACAAGCTTCTATAGAATTACCAAGGAGACCCTCTTGTTGAGTCATGGGGTTCAGATTAGATCCCCTTACTTTCCAAACTCCTTCTCAAAGGGGTCTGGGGTGGCTGGAACCAATCTTAGTCCCAGACTTGGTCAACAGTTTATTCCTAAGGGATTATATGCACAATCAATCCTAGATACAATAGAGTAAAGTTAAAAAAAAATATAGAAACTTTCAGCATGCTACGTTCGCTTACCATGGATCTACCACTGGATCGCTTAAGCATCTCTTAATCTTGACCTTGAGAGACATCCTACTGTAGGGGAAATCCTGGCATGCAGCCTGCTGCCTTGCAAGGAGAGCTCAATGGACACTTGGGCTACCCCATTATTTATGGCATAAAATGATTGATTTATGGTAATTTTTTTCATACCAGATGAATTTTGGCTTGTAACAAGCTCAACTATTCCCTGTCTATTGTGCTGTTTGTTACCTGTCTCCCCCGAGTCCATCAGAATGTCCCCCAGCAGGATGCAGCCCTCAGGACTCATATTGCTGGTTATTGTCCAAGTGGGGAAGAAATCTTTGAACATAGCTCTATGAAAAGTTCAATTACACTAAAATTTCCAGAAGGTTATAGGTAAAAATTTCAGTCTTTTGGAATAAACTAGAAGATAGCACAAGCAAGAGTTTTATATAGATGCATTACCTTATTTCCTCTGAAGATCTTGCCGTATCTAGCGATAACAATCTTTCCTGTACAGTTGATGCCCATTTCACGTTCTAGCTTAAAGAAGTCCTCAGTGCGGCCATAGTTCACATACACTAATTCACCCTGATAAAAGGAGGAAGAATTTAAAACAAGAATGTCAATGAGCATGTGAGAAGGAGGACGTGATACAGTAAGAGAATAAGCTAAGAACAACAGGCTCCAGTATTGATTCTGATATCAATTCTTCCTTGATTATAAGCCAAACAGGCAATTCTAATGAATTTAGGCCCCCACCATTACAGAATCATTGAGGTTGAAAGGGACCTTTGGAGACCATCTAGTCCAAACCCGCCGCACAAATAAGGTTCCCTAGAACATGTTGCACAAGATTGTATCCTGGTTGATTTTGAGTATCTCCAGAGAAGGAGACTTCACAGCTTCTCTAGACAACCTATTCCAGTGCTCTGTCACTCTCACAGCCAAGTTTTTCCTCAAAGACAAGTTCTGCCTGAACTTCCTGTGTTTCAGTTTGTGTCTGTTGCCCCTTGTCTTACTGCTGGCCACCACCTAAGAGTCTGGTCCCATCCTCTTAATAGAATCATAGAATCATAGAATGCTTAAGGTTGGAAAGGACCTCTAGAGATCATCTAGTCCAACCCCCTGCACACGCAGGGTCACCTAGAGCATGTGGCTCAGGACTGCGTCCAAGCAGCTTTGGAAGATCTCCAGAGAAGGAGACTCCACAACCTCTCTGGGCAGCCTCTTCCAGTGCTCTGTCACCCTCACTGGCAAGAAATTTTTCCTTAAGTTCCTGTGGAACCTTTGGTGTTTCAGTTTGTGGCCGTTTCCTCTAGTCCTATCAGCGGCCACCACTGAGAAGAGGCCGGCCCCATCCTCCTCACTGCCTCCCTTGAGGTACTTAGAGACACTAATGAGGTCTCCTCTCAGCCTTCTCTTCTCCAGGCTGAACAGGCCCAGCTCCCTCAGCCTTTCCTCATAGGACAGATGTTCCAGGCCCCTGATCATCCTTGTAGCCCTGTGCTGGACTCTCTTCAGCAGCTCCACATCCCTCTTGTACTGGGGAGCCCAGAACTGGACACAATACTCCAGGTGTGCCCTCACCAGGGCTGAGTACAGGAGCTCTTGACACTATCCCTTAAGATGTTTGTACACATCTGATAAGATTCCCACTCAGTCTTCTCTAGGCTAAACAGACTCATCTCTCTCAGCCTCTCCTCATATGCTCCAGCCCCCTAAATGAGAAGCTGCCTAACTTTGGTCTCCAGAATGCAAGATATCACTCCTCAGTTAATTAGAAACAGAGAATAAGTGTTCTGAATATGGTTCTTGCTTCTCTTTCTTGGCTTTATAAGAAGTTACAGTCAGTCTCAGAGAACTGGAGGTATTTTGGACCCAGGCATCTCACTAAATAGCAACTGTATCTTAAGCATTACAGTAAACTCATGCTTATATCCTATAAAGTTCTCAGGTCCCTTGACTCCTATTGAACGTTGTGGAAGCTGTGTACTTATTAAGTACACTTTGCACAAGAATCGAGTATCCTTCATGCCTGTGTTTCAACCACGTTATTCAACACTTGGTGCATGATTCATCTTCCCTAATGTCGGGTACCTAGAAGATGTATGCACAGTTTACTGAGGTCAGGCAGTGCTCTACAACCAGTGATGAGAGTCTGGAAGTTCTGGAGAGTTTCCAGGCCAAACCAGTTTTAAACACCTTTCTTTAAAAAGGAATAAACTGCACTTTAGAGACACCTCTCATTGACTATATATAGAGAGTTCCAAAGACCACAAAGTTGATTAAGGGACTGGAGTATCTATCTAATGAGGAGAGACTTAGTGAGCTGGGCCTGTTTAGCCTAGAGAAGAGAACATTGAGAGGAGATCTGATCAATATGTGCAAGTACCTGAGGGGTGAATGTAGAGAGGATTGGGCCAAACTCTTCTCCATGGTGGCCAGTGACGGGCACAAGTTGAAACACAGAAAGTTCCACCTCCATGTGAGGAAGAACTTCTTTCATGTGAGGGTGACAGAGCCCTGGAAGAGGCTGCCCAGACACTGTGGAGTCTCCTTCTCCGGAGATCTTCAAAATCCACCTGGCTGCCACCCTGAGCCATGTGCTTTAGGTGTCCCTGCTTGAGCAGGGCGGTTGGACTAGATGATCTCTAGAGGTCCCCTCCAAACTTAAACATTCTGTGATTCTGTGACTCTGAATATGACCATAATTTCAAATAACTAAAATCAGATGACAAGAAACTTTTACGTAGTGGGGTTTTCTATATTATCAGACTCATCCAGAGAGATGGTCCATTTTAAACTGGAAAATGTCCTACAAACTTAAAATGTCCTACACTGACGAAATTCCCGAACTAGCAATTCAGACTGGCTGATAATGCAGCATATAGAACATCCTGATAGAGCGTGGTAAAGTTATTTTAACTATACTGGTTTCATCACTCATCTACTCAAGTTGCAATTTCTTCTTAAATTAAACAAATTGAACCAGATTCTCAATAAGTGTAAATAATGAAAAAAGGGAACTCTGTTTAAGCAACGGGAGCAGTTTCATACCTGCTAAGATTCTGGCCCTCTTTGTTCAGACAGTGTGTCAAACACAAGGATCATTCTTGGAGAGGCTTTTCTGAATTTATGCACTAGCTTTTCCTCACAGTAAAATCAAAGGTAACTCTATTGAAATGGGGAGAGATTTTCTAGAGTAATTAAGTTATTATAGCATAACATAACATAGTAAGATCTTTTGTTTTCTGAGCTTTCAGAAAGTACAGGAATTAAATACTGGGCTAAAAGATCTGTCATCAGACTGAGATTCAGCATTAGACACAGAATTTGGTTCTTCATTTTAGCATAAGCACTTTAGAATATGTTGTAGAAAATACATACATTTGTAGGCTATCACATTTTTTTAGGCATGTTTAAAAATGCTGTGTGAATTAAGTTCTAAGGCTTAATTCAGTTGCCTAAACATAGTGGTCTAGCATCATTTGAGCCAGCCTGAAGCATCCATGAACAGGGGTAGTACATATACCACAGGATCCACAGGAAATCTGTGCTTTTCTAGAGTGAGAGTCAGTCAGCAAACCCTAGGGCATCTCAAATCACACTAGACACCCATGTTTAAGTAACTAAACTGAATGACAGATTCTACACCGAAATGAGTTAAATTGTTATCTAGGGCCTGTTCATTGTATTGAATAAACCAAAGTCCACTGACTACCATGGAAGTTCAGACACCAAATGCATACATGGGCATCTAAATATATAAATTTATGTTTTGTCTGAAGCTGAAGGCTATGTGAAGTGGCTGGTTAATCTGGAGGCAGCCAGATTATATACAGCTGGCGTATGCAGTGCCAAGTTTACGTAGCAACTCTCTATTTAGAGCATTCACCTAGAAAAAGCAAGAGCTGAGTTCTTGTCCTCTCTTAGTGTAAAGGATTTTGGGTTCAAAGTTCATGTCTCCACTTTCCAAGAGCAAGGCCTACTCATGAGGCTATAGTTAGCAGGCATGCAGCTACTTTGCAGCTTTCTTCCATCATTGAACATAAGACTAATGAATGTGCTTGCTGATTCCAAACCTCACATTCCACAGGTTACTTCTGTTTATAAATGGAATAGCTTCTAATATAAGATACATAAACTGGCCTGGGAGAATTCAGAAGAGCCCAGATACTGTCAGCATACTCCCTGCTGAGCAATACATGTGCTCCCCTCTATGCTGTTTGCAGTACAGATGCAAACAACTGCTCACTGGAGAATGTTATTCTTAACAGCCCTACGTAAGCACCTATAGCCTCCTGTCAGAATATTATGTAATAAGGAAAACATAAGCACCATATTTTGAAAAGATCGTTATGTCTCCTGGGTATTTTTTCTTTAAGAAGTAACAGTCTCCTATATGATTAAAGTAAAATCATTTTCTAAAGAAAGCTTCATCTTTTATTATTTCCCATATCCTATCATGTACTGTAGATCTCCAGAGACCAAATAAATTGGTGAGGTTATTCCGTCTTTCTTTAGGGGTATTATGATAGGAAGTCAGAATTCATACATTTTACCTTACGTTATGTTCCAAACTCCTACTTCAACTCTTGAAACATTCAGAGCTCTCATATCCTATGGGACAGAGACTATATGTATAGTTCTCCAGGTTCCTTTGAATATCTGAGGTATATGAATATAGTTTTTTTTTTCTTCTGAATTTGCACAGTTTATTAACAAACTTCAGAAAGTACAGGTATTAAATACTGGGCTAAATAACAGCACTGTCAGCAGGCTGAGATTCAATTCCCTGCTTCAAGCTTTGAAGCAGAGATTGGACCAGATGACCTGCAGATGTCTGAGCCAATTATTGTATGATTTTATATTGAGACTGCAGAAATATTGCAAACAAAGAAATATTTTCTACCTTAGAAATTATTAATTGAAATCATTAATGATGAGAGGATATGAAACTCCTGATACACGGACCAGCTTCATAAAAGAAAACCTGTCAGTTGGTACCATCCATGCAGCAAGATAGAAAGGGCTAGTATTAAACCTGGATCTTAATAGCACCTTGCCCCTCAGCTAGAAATGCTAAAAAAAGCCATTTGCAGGCATATGGTGCACCTTGTGTTTATACCTGTCAGTGCGAGCCGTGGACAAACAGCATTTGGAAATTAGGTTACTCATTTGGCTACTAAAATATGAGAGTCGTACTTATTAATCAAGATGAGAAACAGTAGGGTATATTCATAGTATTATTAGGAGAAGATGATAACATTAAACATTTACCTATGCCTTTTTAAAGAAAAGAAAAAAAATCCCATTCTGACTCAAAACAGAGGAAAAAGAATAAACAGGTAAATATAACTACTCAATTTCAAAGTAGCTCCATTGCAGCACTCCCCAGAACACCAGGGCTAACATATATTTTTTTCTCCTTATGACATCAAGCTCTGAACAAATAAAGCTTGAAAGCTGGGAATTTCCCAGTTCTGTTATTTTACCTCAGGCATTCCTTGGGCTGAAAACGCACTGTAAGGTGGCACCACATCTCTAACAGCCTCATATCCTGCAGGAGGAGGCTCAAATAAGGACGTGTTGAAAATCTAGTATGAAAGAAGGAAGAAAAAAATAAACCAGATAATATGAGAAAGAAATACTGTGTATGCAGGTGCACTTCACAGGCATTTGTTGCTTACAGAATTCTAGTTCTAGGACTCTAAATGAGGAGTGACCAAAACTTTTCCAGGCATTGGGCATCACCTTCAGTACACAAAGTGTTAACTTGCAAACTGCACCTCGACCTTTCACATGGAATCCCACTTAAATAACATAGGGTCCTTCAAGATGGTCCCTATACAGCAGAATGGTTTTGTTCTGCTCATCCTTGGAATTTCCACAAGCAATAGACCTGCACTGAAATGTACCGATTTTGCTTGTGTCAGTACTTCTGAAGGCCTATGCTTCAAGAAACTGAATTTAGCACAATCACCAGTCAATCACTCTACAAACAATTCAATGCAAATAATGACAGTTACTACAACTGTATTCCTCTCTCTAAATAATGTGACAATTTAAAAACATTTGAACTACATAATATAATTCTCTTAACTTTTTTTTAATTCTCTTAACTTCTTTCTTTCGATCCACACATCTCAGCATGTCATATGAATCAGGATAATTATTAGTCTACCTAGCATACACATGGAGAAACAAATAAAACAAAACAAGAAAAGCAAACTGGAACGATCAATTTCCCTGAGTTCTGGATCAGGGCCAACACCATCAACAGAGCAGGTGATAGACAGCTCTCCCTCTCAGTTTTCCAAGGTATTATAGGAGGGTGAATTTTTTTTTTCCTGGTTGAATAATTGTTTTCTTTACCTCATTTCCAAGCTCATCAATTATTGAGATGTAATTGGGTTTAGTTTCATCCGGGTAAGAAAGCAAGACATCATAGTGAGCCAGCTGAACAGAATCCAATCCAAACTCCTTCCACTCAGCTTGGATTTGCTTTGCCAGGCGCAGATTCTCCTCTGTTCCTGCTAGGTGCGGAAGGCGCGTAAAATTGCTAGAGATGAAGAAGTGAGTCAGGACAAGGCATTGCAGGTTACAGTCAGAACTCATCTTGGCCTACTTAGAAAATAAACCCATTGGAAATCCCCCTAGACATGTGCAGATGCACCAGATTAAATCAGGACCCAGGCCTCTCTACCTGTGTATTTTTGTCTGTCTGACATGTAAGTTAAAGGGTTTCAGTTTGTCCTGAACAGCTACAACTGTAATCTTCCTAGCAGTGTGACAAATGACATGAAAAAATCAGCTGTGGGGTCTTGTCCTTGTTCTCATCCTTGTCTGCTGGATGACTTGGATGACCAATCATTTCTGTGCATAATGAGGTCGATCTCGCTTGTGACGTGATGGAGTAATTGAATATGATTATGTAGTCAGTTTAAAAATGTGCATAACTGATCTGATTCTTGCATTCCATTAACTATATATTCTTCTCAGCCCAATATTTTAATTAATTTGAGCACAAGTATTTATTTATCTATATGTCAATCTTGTGTATTTATATCTGACTGTATCTGGTATGCAAATAAAAGAAAGTTAGTTCACAGCAGCATAAAAACAAGGAACAAGAAACCTCAATTGCTTGTGACTTAAAAATCATTCCATCATACATAGAAAATAACAGTGCAAGTGGGCAAATAGTGGGCAACACACTGACTGAAAAAAACTTGCCCAGACCACAGAGTATCTCCAGTAGTAAAGTGAGTTGAAGAAGCTCCAAATGAATGAGGTTGTCATCATCCTGTCCGCATTCTGTCACAAGACTGCATCATCAACACATCATAGAAACATGTGTTACACCAGCTACTATTAATGAGAAAAACTGGATCTCGGAGAGAGAAGGAGTATAAGCTTGGGGAAAAAAATATAATTCTTGACCTCCAGGGAGAACAAAGCCAGAACACAAAGTATTTCATAAGCACTACATATTCCTGCTTTTGTGCAGAATGCTGCTAGGTAACACCATGTTCCTCTTATAAAGTCAACATCTTCTATCAACAACATAGTGTAAGTTCTTGTCAGAAGGAAGGTACTGTTTTGGGGGCGATATATTGAGCCAAGCTCATGGATTTATGTTAAGGAGACAATAGTTGTTAGATTTTGGAATGTTTAACTCTTGTGTTTTGGTTGAACTTACGCAATAATATCCTACTGTATTCATGCCCATTGCATTGAATATTGTTATTTTCCTCATTTCCTGTTCTAAGCTGTTGACAGCCTGTACTGGCAATTCTGAGTCATGTTTAAGTATTTGCTAAATTTCACCACTGAATTGGCTGCACTATAAATAATGAGAAATGGAATTTGAATGGCAGAAAAAAGTCCTTTTACAGAGTTGTCTAGCAACACTTGACTTGTTAGGAACCAAAATACAGGTTAAGTCTGTAAAAAGTCCTGAGGCTTCAGTTTTTAACACTGCTCTCACTAGTAAAAAGAATGTACTTTGAAGTTAATTTACCTGCAACAGTTCATGGCAAGTACAATTAAAGCGAAATGAGAGGGAAAGCCAAAGTCTCATCAACTGAAAATGCTTTTTTAGTAAAATTAGTTTTAATTATTTTTCTTTTGTAAGGCTTTGGAATGTGATACAACTTCAAGCTACTAAATCAGGCTAGGAATTAAAAGCAGGCCAGAATCCACTGATTAATCCTAAAATCACACATCCTTGATACTTTTCTTTTTACAAAGAATTAATTTAATTTCTTTCAATAAGTTATGACCTTTGATCATTTTTGAGCTTTTAACAAACGCAGCACTCCCCTAACAGACAAATAAACTGTTTACAAGGTCCCTAAGATATACAATTAACAGCACAGCAGCTCCCTTGTAATTAAAGCTTCTAATTAAATTACAGAAATTTAGGATTATAATAGATTAAAAAAAAAAAAAAAAAAACAGTTCTCTTCCACCAATGGAATAATCAGAAATAAATATTACAGCTTTGCTTGTAGGCTTTAATAAAGGAACCACTGTCAAAATTTTTAAAATCATCTGTCTAACTTAAGTACTAAAGGGTTGGCAAAACTAATAACTTGGAAAAAAAATCAAGATCTTAGAAAAGACCTTGAAACTTTAAGAATATTACATTTAATGTGAACAGTTTAATGTACCATCAGCTGACTAGCTGCTCCCTGCCATGTCTGTTCTCGCTATTCAGTGTGCAGAGGCAGAGAAAGAACACATCTGTCCTCATGAAAGTGAGTATACGGCTTTTCTTTTCCTTTATGATTTATGATTAATAAGCCTACACATTGCTTACTAAAGAAACTTCTTGATGTTTTCCACTTTCATTTCAGCCATAAATGCCGCCTTCATCTCTTCATGAGGCCTCAGAGATGTCTTCTCGTCTGTAGGTTTTGCAAACCAGCCTACACAACACACCAAAATATAACCATGAAAACACCAGAACAACATTCCTATGACACACATCAATTCTCTTTTGGATCAGTGCACTATATTCACCACATATTTTACAATTAGTTTTATTAACATATGGTGAGGCAACTACAACTATGGCACAGCCCAGTAATATCTGTGGCGGTCCCGTGGAGGAAGAGAACTTACTATTGAGGGGAATAAAGTACTATCTTTTTTTCCATCACATTTATTGTACTGTGGATGCTGAGGAGTCTTACTTTCCTTGGGTACCAGAATGCTGTCAGTCATCCAGTCACCTCAGTAACAAGGCAAGCAGCTATGCAGAAACGCACAGAGAGCCTCTGTAAGGAACAGATGTCTCCTAACCGCTTTCTCACCCTCCGGTCTGCCTGGCTCTTACTCTGGAATCCTTCCCTTACTGCACAGGGATTATTAGAATAAGCGATGAGAGGTACACCTGGCTCGAAGGAGTTTTTGACATCTGTTTTTATTTTCAGCTCAGACGCCGGGCACGGTCTGTGCGAGTTACACAGCCAGCGCAGACCGCGGGGAGCCAAGAGCAGGCACAGGGCTGGCACCTC
>VZSV01000042.1:2781903-2792820 GCA_013398735.1 Nothocercus julius
CGCCCCGCGGGCCCCAGTCCCGCTCCCGCCCCGCCACGGAGGAGGCGGGCGCGGCGGCGTCGCCTGAGGCGAGGGCGGAGGCACCGAGCCCAGGCAGGGACACGGGCTGCGCTCGCAGCTCTAATCTGTGTCCGTCCTTGCCCCGTGTGTCCTGTCGCCACTCTCCTCTGTGTCCGTCCTTGCCCCGTGTGTCCTGTCGCCCCGCGGGGCACCCGCCTTGTGTCCCACGCGTTGGTTGTGGAAACTTGCAGCAAAATGTGGTGGGGACCCGAAGGCCCCGTTTCAGTGCCGAGTTGTTTCACACAGGGCTGTGCTGCCAGCAGCTGTAGCACCAGGAAGACAAACAATTAAAAATAAGGTCAAAGTCATTACAATATATATTTTAAATATATGTATATTGTGCCCTACTACCTCCTGTAGCGTGTCCACAAGGAATCTTCCAGCTTTTTGGAAAGCATCCATAGGGCTCCTGGAGGTACATGGATTATCTCCATTTGGGACAGACCTTCACTATAGAATGAATAATGTGATGTAATTAACTCCATGAGCACAAATGGAGTCGAGCTCTAGAAATATCTTTACTTTTTCTGCTGCCTTGTGGGTTCCCATAGGTGCAGAAGGAAGAGCCAGGGTAGAAAGGCCTAAGGACCTGGATCCCACCAAAAATAACTCGTGACCACCTCCATCCATGTTTAGAAGGGTCATTTCTTTACAACAGAACAACTCCTTCTCTTTAAGTGTCAACTCAATAGCTTTTCATTTTTGAAAGGCCTTTCCATTCAGTTCAGTCATCGCATTTGGGGTCAAGCTGTACCGTAAGTCCATGAACTGTCAGTGATTTGATATCGAAGGCTGGCCTGCCTGGCTCTTTACTAATGTTCATGCTGAGAATCTTTGTAGAAATGCCAACGAGGTACACAATGCATGTCCACACACAGTTTGGATGGTCTCTGCTCAACACAAAGTGAATCACCATACGTCTGTGGCTGCTGGGCTACGCTACTTGCTCATGTGAACATAGCCTAAGTCTAGGATTTATTCCATGCACTGTCTGGTCTCATCTGCAGAGGCCGTTGCACTAGAAATACTCTTAGACCAAGACAGTGAGAAAGGCCTTGTACAAAACAGTGGTACTGATGGTGCCTTTTTATTAGCAAAGAACAATATAGCAATAATGTAGAGGTATGATGGCACATTTATGAGAAACAAATTCCAAATGACCATGTGCAGCTACTAAAAAAACAAAATCCAGTATTTGTGATTTTCGTCCTGTCTCCTGCTTTATGCTTTTCTATGCAGTCTTGCCCAATTATGCAGTACTCAGTCCTGCTTCAATGACATGGCTTATACTCAGTGGGGTACTCTACCACACTGCCAAGTCAAATCTAGATGCTTGCCAAGTTACTTTTGTCATGATGGCTTTTGTAAGTGCCATTTTTTTTAATGCCTGGCTCTCTGTTTGGAAATCAATGGAGAGGATCTTCTCAACCTCCAAAATGTTGGGTGCGATAAAATTCAGCGAACAAAGTTTTAAGTTCTTTAGGAATTCAAGTATCTCTGCTAAGGGGATTTTCCAGCAAATGACTTGTTAAGTTTCAGGGAGGACAAATTTCAGAGCTCTTTTCAATATAGCTCCCTGAGAGCTCAGAAGTAAAAGCCTGTTGAATTTAGTTGTGGCAGTTGAAGGTTGTACCTCTATTCAGCAGTCTGCTTTCTTTCACCATTCTACATTGGGAGTGACATAATGTGCCCAGGTTCAGTACCATCTTGCTATACACTGGTGTAAGGTGAAATAGTGGTTTTAAGTTGAAGAATGGCTGAAGAATATATTTTGTTCTAGTATTCCTAATTCACTCTGGCAGAAGACAGACTGAATGGCTGGAAGTGATAACCTCTTTCAGTCACCATCTCTGTACTGGAGCATCAGTTGAGACATGCTATGGTTGTGGATATACTGCGACAGTAGTCTTGTTTCTTTCCTTCACGGGATGCTATAGGAGTCCTGTACCATAGAATATTTTGCAGCTGTCTTCTAACTACTGCCTTTGAATTTCACCTTAAAAGGTAGATGAATACAGCTAGAGCACTTCCGGATCTATGAACTTCGAAGTGTTCTTGGCTCATCTAATTTTTGTTTGAAACATTTAGAAATTAAGGTAATGAGACTATGCACTGATTTTAAAAAAAAAAAAAAAAAAAAAAAAAAGTATCTCTAGATTAATATTCCAGAGGGATTTAATCTATTCCCAATAGATTATTGCCATATTGATTCATATAAAATAAGATAAAAAGGAACAGTGTGGAGACTGAGATATCAATATTGTCAAAAGTCATTGTTCTGTTCTGCACTCTTAAACTTATCTGCAAGCACACCACACTTAAAAACTCTGGATTACAGCTTTGAGCCATTTAAGACTTTTAGTGTACTTGAAGCTTGGACAGAACATTATGACCCTTACATACAGAATAGCAGCAGCCAATGGTCATTAAAAAAAAAAAAAAAAAAAAAAAAAAAGCTTTATTCAAGAGCAAATTATATTTGTGATAAATGAATAAAATTTTAGGCTGTTTTTTCCTATACAGTGCCATGTAGGTCACTTTGCTGACAACAAAATTCACTAAACCAAAAATGAGAGAAGTAAATGCTTCCTCTCTGCATGCTCTAGTGGAAAAACCTATTACAAGCTGAATATGAACCTCTGAACTATGAGTAATCTGTGGAAAATACTTCATCCGATTCCAGAAGATGAAGTCCCACTTACATATGATTTTTTAATATAGGATCTATGTTTGCAAGATGCTATACAAACACATACGTGATATATTCAAATCCTCTGCTACTTTATTCTGATAGATCTTACCATATTCTTTGCTATCCCTTCTGGATGTGAGAATGTTGCATCATTAGTTTACTACAAATAAAGTGTACAAACATTTCTGGACAGAGTTCTTGGTGTACCTGTCAAATGGTGTGAACATGCTGTGAACATGCAATCAGGACTGGGGTTTTGGGCAGAGTGGCAGAAAGGCCTCTGAGTGGCAGTTTTACATTTTTTTTTCATTCCTATGAGTCATAAAGCTAGTTAGGTAGGTGATTAGAATCGAAACTGCCAAACTCTTGCTGAAGAGCACAAAGCTGGGAAGGGAAAGCTAGTTACTCCATTTATGTGTCAGGATGAGAGAGGAGGCCATAAAGGGTGGTTGTCATGCAGGCCATCTGCTACAGATTGACCTAGCAGGAAGAGAAAATGGATGAAAATTCTTTATAAACAGCCAGGATTGCAGGCTCTCCAGTGCGTGAGTGGGTAAGCCCTGGAATAGGCTGCCTAAAGATGTGGGATATTAATGCTTGCAGCCTTTCAAAACTCAGCTCCACAAAGTCTTGTGCAAATTGATCAAACTTTGAAGATAGCCCTCTCTAAGCAGGAATTTCGTCCAGACTGGTCTCCTGCATTCCCTTTTAAACATTTTTTTTTTTTCTGTGATTCTGTGCTTTTAATGAAAAGCTGCTTGTCTACTTAGTATTCTGTCTACTTTGTAAACATGACACTCTGTGTTTCTCTGTTACATATTTACGATGCAGATAGTGAAATGAAAAGATTTGCCCAGATTCTAAGGGTCCTCTTGGATTAAATTATTTTTCTGGGGAGGGAAAAAAGAAAAAAAAAGTATTCCAAGTCTCTTATTATGCTATAAGACCACTCACTAATTAAATTTGAAGTGTCTCTGTTACAAGTTACTACATGAATTAAATGAGATGTGTTATTGTAAAGTGTCAATAGAAGTGCTAGAAATGAAACCTATAAGACTTTTCTTACACTGCCTTCAAGCTTCGTATCTTCAAGTTGTTCAACATACCACCCATCCACTTTTTACTTGTATACAGCACAGAAATAAAATAAGTACCTTTATAGCTTGTATATACTCTTTTGCATGTATCCATAACAGAAATCATATGGGTAAAATTTTATTAGGTGGCTAGATGCCATACTGCTTGGTGTAACAGCAAGTACAAGTTGTTACAGTACTTTTGAAACTATATCCATTCTGAAAGCTGCCACATATGTCTATATATTGGAAATAGTACTGGAGTTGTCTCAGTATCCTTTGCCCTGTAGACGTCTCTATAAATTCAAAAGCCAGAATGCTGCTGATGTGTGTTTGTGAAACATGAGCAATGATAGAAGTCAATATAAACAGTATCTCCCTGATTTTAATTTCTGCTGGTTGAGTTCATTAGCTTTTCTTATTCAGGTTTGTGCCGTGCCTTTATACTGTGTATGTAGAGGTCTGTAGACTATTTTCGTTGCTGTGATAACATTCCTTTTGCTGAGACTATCAAAAAAAAAAAAAAAAAAAGGAAACAGCAACAGGGTTGGGAGTTTGCTTTCCTACCCTAAGACTTTGCTCATTTTCTGCTACCTCTTTCTTGAGAGTTTCTTTTGTCTCCACTTTCCTTTCTAGTGATTTACTCATTCTTAACACTTAAAACTTGGTAAGGGAAACAGTGCCCCAGTGAACATGGGAATTAATTGGCCTGGTAAGTGCCTATTGTTCAGGTACCCTCTAGCATTGACTCCTTAACTCTGTTCTGTTGTAAAATGTTACATTATTTTTTCTATTTTTTTCTGTAAGAAATAATAATTTGGCCTTCCTGAGTGATTTATTAGCCTGATTTATTAGTCTTTCTGAGTGTGACACAGGTAATATTTTTGTATTTGCTTTTTTGCAACTTTAGTTTACTGCAGACCTGGCACAAGGTGATCTGGGTGATACCTGCCCCTTTGGTGGCAGCAAAATGTTAATTAAGCTAAAGCTGCTCTGAGTTGGTGTCACTGGGAGATGGTAAAGGGCCTGTTACTAACATAGAATTAACCTCTGCTTTGGCTGAACTACCTGGAATTTTGGCACCAGTTCAGAGTGACTTCTTGTGAAAGGCAATTTCTTCTGTGCCTGTCTTCATCTTTTGTCTTCCCAGAGTGTTGATTTTTCACATAAAGCAAAGGAAAGATTGTTCTGGTAGTTCTTCCCAAAGACTAGAATGGCAAAGTAATAAGGGAAACAAAGAATTGAGTTCTATTCAAGATATGCACTCAGAAATCCTCGCCATCTTTAGAACATAGTTGATCAAAACATGGTCCTTCCTGTTCTGAGAAATCAATAAAATGCAATTTAGTCGTGTCACAACTGCTTTGAGATGGGCATGCTGACAGTGTTAACTTTCCTTATAGCAGCATGGGACTGCTCTGAAGCCTGTTAATATCTCAGGCTTTGCTATGGGAGTAGAGAATAAAATTGTTTTTTACTGCACTACCAATACAGACTTAAACTGTGCTGCCCTTTAAATACACCTCTTTATAGATGATGTGTCAGTATGTTTGCCAATATGTATTCTTTGAATTTTATGTAATAGTGGTTTTGCTGTGATTATCACCCTTATGTGTATTTTGGCAACTTTGTCTACTCCCAGCTGTTTATTCTTTCTGTTTTTCTATTGCAGCTGGTAGAGATTTGGTATATGCAGGGATCCGTTTCAATGCTGTTGGTGAACAAGACACACCAGTTTTAAATGTTAAAAACAAGCTAAAAATAGGCAACACTGTAAAGGACATTTTCATTTGTTGTATGATTGCATTGTAATGCAATGTATGAAGTTTATTTTTTTATAGTTTCCTGTACTGAATTTCATCTCAGAAATGAGACACTAATAATTCTCAGTGGGATTTTTGTGGTTAGACACTGGAAGTAAGGGTTTGCTCCACAAATTTGCACTGTCTGCTTAAATTTTTGTTACTATACAGGATGATCCTGTAGTTGGAGAGTTTATTTCTTTTTAGGACAATGATATTCAAGGAAATGTGAATACCTAACTTTAGACAGCACCATTTCTCCTGGTGAATTTGAAGCACTTTTTCCACTGCTTTTTATCCTCACTGAGTCTGAAGTACAGAGGGTTTTTTTTTTTTTCTTTGACTTGGCTGAGGTCACCGTTAGAAACAGAAAGGTCTCTGATTTCCCAGCCCTGTATCCTGACCACAAGACTACAATAACTTCCCTGAACCAGTCTATTGGCAGTCCTTGGCTTTTAACTACTTCTTCATCTTTGCCACTGCAATTACTGTGAAAAGAAGTTGTCCTGACAAAGATAATTATGCCCTGTTTGCATGTTGAGAAAAATATTATCAGTTCCACTTAAGGTGTCATAATTTCTTCAGTAGGTAAAAGATGGGGAGATATTTTTTCTTGTTACTGTGGATATTTCAAACTTTGTCTTTATTTGAAAACTATCCCAGTGGCTTAAATTAATTGTCCTTCAAATGAGCATCTAAATACTTCAGTGATGTTCACACAAATCCATAGTGTAGGCCTAAATAACAGCAGTCTTGTTCTCTGATATCTTTAAAAAGGAACTGCAAAGCTGTGAAATTGGAGTGATACAGAAGTAAATTGGGCTCCTGAACTTCGTGTGATCACTATGCGAGGGACAAATTGAAGTACACTCAACCTACTGATAAAAAAAGCAATTGAGAGAGCAATAAATGGAAATGCAGCTGGAGAAGAAATATGAGGCAAGGGCAGAGTTCAGATTAAAGGGAGAAGCTGAAGAAAGGCAAGGCAAGAAATAAACAACTCTTTTTAAAATAACTGTTGAAAAAGTCCTGCAGCGTAAGAGGAAAAAAATGGTTTCTCTTGCCCTGACCTCTGCACAGAAGTCATCAGTTCTTTGAGACTCTATGGGAAAAGGAAGTGCTAACATCTGCTTCCCCATGTTCCAATCAGTGAATTTGATTCTAGTTGAAGAAAGAAATTCTCTTCAAGAGTTCAGTCACGTTGGTTGTTCCATGCAACAGCAAAAAGGAAGCCCTCTCTGCTGAACCCTTTTTTTGCTGAAAATGCAGAAAAATCACTCCAGCAGAGCTTGAAACAGGCACTGAGCTAAATGGATTGAAATGAGGGTCTGACAGGTTGCAGAGTGGCTGGAAATTGTGTCTGTTGGGTCCACTTCTCCTCTCAGTCACTACAAGATTAATTGCTTCAGTTGTGAGTGGCTTTGCTCCTTCTCCTGTTAAGAGATATCTTAATAATTCCAACTTTTCTATGGTTCAGTTAAAATCACTGTCTGCCTGTCAACCTCCAAATGTGAGGTTAATGAAATTAATGACTCTGAGGAGACCAGCCACACCTGCTTTTATTTTTTCTTTCTATGTGAACAGCAAGCAGAAGACATCAGGCCCCATTCTCATCTTACATATTTTGGAAATATAAATGAAACAACCCTAAATTACACAGTATTCTATAGGAGAGTGGAAGTGAACAAACCTTCATACAGAAAATTTTGTGGAATTGCTACTTTGACCAGCATCACACCTTGGTTACCAGTCTCCCTCACAACATCTACATCGTTAGTGCTTCCTCTGCTGCTTTTCACCACCCAAATCATAGAATCATAGAATCATTATGCTTGGAAAAGACCTTTAAGATCATGAAGTCCAACCATAAACCCATCACCAGATATACTCAAATGCAAGTTTCTTGGACCTCACTGTCAATCAGTAGCATCTGTTAATCTGTTGTCATTACAATGCCAGTAGAGAATCCAGATGTGGTGGATGTGTCTGTGGCAGTGTGAGTGTCACTCTCTGTACTTTTGGTCTCCTAACAGATAAAGGATAAGGAACACCTGAACATCTCTTGTTCTGCTATGTACAGCTATTTTTAAGTGTATTTAGAGCTGGTCTGCAAAAGTAAGTTACATGTCCCTGGGGGAGGAGAGTGAGGAAGGGGAGAATGAAATATCTGAAAATTTCTGGAAACAAATTAATATAAAAAAGTTACATTTCTAAGATCTTACGTATATAAGTGTTTTGCCTTGGGGCTAACTAATGGGGTTACTGATGGTAACCCATACCCAGTGGTGTGGTCATTTTACCTTGTGGTTCACCAGTTATAAATCTTGGAATATCTGATACATGTTACTAACCCTGGAAGAATGTTATAAGAAAACAGTGATAATAGGGATAATAAAAATAAAACAGTGATAATACATGCCCATTCTTTATAAAAAAGGACTGTTACAGAAGATACGATCAGGAGATAGAACTATTTCCCTTATTTTCCTGTATAATTCATGCCTAGCCACCAGATGGCATCCACAGACTGTTCACTCATCTGAGCATATTCACCACCTATTTTTTAACTCCTGTGACTAGAGACAACAGCAGGACAGAGCTGTTTTGCTTTCAAGGAAGTAAGCAAAGAAAATGCAGCCGTAAAATGACAATGATGGCTTTGGCCCTTCTGATTTCCACTTTTACTTGCTGTGTATCTGCAGCTCCAGCATTTACAACCTGGGAAAGTGAGGAATCAGGCCTGCTGGATCTGCGTGTTTGCCAGAATGTGCCTATATAATGCATTTAATTCCAGCACAGTATATTCATTCAGCTTAGGCTGTGGTTACGTTATTCTTACAACTGTTCATGTGGTCTAATTGCATAATGTCAGGTCAATCCCTCAGTTTGTGGGAAGAGAAAATGCTGTATGTTCACCGATGTTCTACTGGCCTAAGCCAGTGAAAAGTAGTCCTAGTTTTGCAGCATCTGGTGTGATGTAGCCTACAAACTACATGGAAACTTGCTAAGTTTTGCATCCAATGCAAAGAGACGGAACAGTTTCTTCTAGCCCCCATTCCTAATTTCTTCCTATATTCTTTTATCCTCTTCGACTCCTCCTAAGCAGGGCCTGCTGCAGTACTGTACGTTACTGGGCGTATACCCTTGTTGGGAGGCTGCTAAGATGCCATCTCCTTGTTACAGTTTAGTCTTTCGCTCTTCTCAAAAAACTGCCTGTGGTCCTCCACTCTGATGTCATGTTGAGGTCTGACTTAGATACATTGATAATAGTTCCCTAAGTTCTTCATTTAGGGAGGTGATTGTTAGCATTTTGCAGAGATGGAGTCATGCTGGGCTGGGCCCTCTGCAAATTTGTCATGGGATGGGACCTTCTTAAAAAAGAGCTGACGATCTAAATAGTATGGGGGACTATTAGACTATTAGTGTGGGAAAGGAGTAGGAACATGTCCAAGATCACAGAGGCTATCAAGACAGAACCAAGAAGAGATCCCAGGTATTCCAGACTATAGACCCTGGTGGTGTCTGGGTCTACAGCATTCACTCAACAAACAGTGTCATTTAGCCGTTTTATTTTCCTGAGCTCTCAGAATTAATTTTAACTTCAGGATAGCAGGCTACTTATTACTGTCCAAGGAAGACCCAAGAATAGCAATGCAAGGACCTGAGTTTTGCTTTTGCTGTCTGCTGGAGGTACTTTTTTTTCTGAGCTGGCAAGATTGGGGAATGTACAGATCAGCATTTTAATACCCTTTCTGCTTCAAAGGATAATTTGAGTATGCAGGTTGGGAGAGACCATGTATAACAGTGACATGCACCAAATGAAATGAGGCCTAACGTCAAAATGACTTTTGTTTCTTTCTGGAGAAATGTTAATGGAGTTTCTCTGGATTTACTGGATGTAAAGAATAGGAGCAAATGGCCCTCTAAATCTAATTGGACTCCGTCCAGCTTCGAGAGTATTGATCTAGAAGGATTGTGTTATTTTTTGTTTAGATCTTTAAATACCCTTTTTTCTTTAAGAAAATAAATAAAGCCTTCATGAAAGTTCAAGTCCAAAATAACGATTTGCACAGGTGAATGGATTACAAGAAAGGATGCTAGAATTTCCTCAGCACTGACTGGTACAGTACACTGCAGTGTGTAAGTGTCCTTTATGGAAAACCTTTGGAAGCTTTTCTGCAAGATTTGGGATTCAGGATATGGCAATGACTGGTGAATCCCGCACACATTAGGACTGAGGAGGTGACAAGCTCATTACCTTATTTTTTCTGCGGTCATCATATGATGTTGATGAACAGAGAGAGAATCTCTCTTCTCTGACGCAGAACAACCTCTCTATCGATAAGTCTGTTCACTCTCAAACAGGACAGCCTAGTCATCAACAAGCTCCTGCCTTATGAGGATCTAGTGCCACTTGACTTTACTCTTGCCTGCTGGAAATCAAGGCATAACAGCTCAAAAAGAAAAATTCTGTGGGGTACAGGGACCTCAGTGTCTTGTCACAGGGACGATGTTTCTTTAACAGGATCCCGTTGAGTTGTAACACAGCAGCTGAAGCACTGTGCTGTAGGTGCTTCTCTTGCTCAGTTTATGTGCTGAGAAGGTGCAACCTGTTGGTGGGACACAGCTAAGGCCAAGCTAGTGGCAACCAACAGATTAAATCACTCAGTAAGAAGGAAGTTATGATAATTCTTTGGTGTATCTTGCTAGGAGGGAGCACAAAATGAAAGCCTCTCATACTCAGTGTGAGAGACTTGGCACATCTTGGCAGAACGGGTAAAATCTAGGACAAGAGGAGGATTCAGCAAGGCTGTGGCCCCTCTCTTGCACAGGGGCTGAAGCAGAGAATTAGCTTGTAATGATGAGCAGTTTGTCAGTTATCTTATGCTGGGTTTTCATCTAAGGACGGTGCTTCAAAAAGGACATGGCTGTGAAGTCAATTCCTGAGAAGTCCTTTCTCTCAGTTCTACCTTAAACAGCAGCCTACAAGTTTGGAATGTTGCAGGGATGAGGAACCACAGACCCCCTTCTTTCTCTCCCACACCTTTTATTACCTGGTAGCTTTTCTAACAGACTTTTCCATTTACTGCTTCCTGAACTACTTTATTTTACCAGGAAGTATTTAATCAGTGACTGTTCATTGTTTTCCAGAAGGAAAAGCTGGCAATACTATTTTCATTTTCATCTTAGAGAAAAAAAAAAAAAAAAAGAAGAATGTTACTCATGTCCTAAGATAAGGTCATCATTTTCCTTTGCTTTAAATAATAGGAGAGGACATGCCTATTAC
>VZSV01000042.1:2793120-2820044 GCA_013398735.1 Nothocercus julius
TTCAAACAGCTGAGAGCATAAAAGTGACCCTAACTGCTGTGAAAAAATACCATGATTCATAAAAAAAAAAAAAAAAAAAAAAAAAAAAAACAAGCTACTACTGCACTAGAGAGGTGGTAAACATTACCTAACATATATATTATGGAATTTATAGCTCTCCAATGGCTCTTTTGTTATAGATTTCTTCATTTTCAGTAGTCAGATGTGCAGGAAAGAACAGAGAATGTTATATTGCTATTACTTAAGAGGGACATAGACTATAGAGCGCTGCAGGAACTGTAAATCACTTGCTAGAGCCCTGTGCTGCCACACCAGAGTTATATTAGTCTTAAAATATGTGTCTTGTAATGGTACTGTCTATGGAATATTTATATTGTGAAATATCCTTGAGGTTGCTAAGTACTTTCATTGCAGGGAGGGATCTTTGTATGTTACATAAACTACTCTTGCAAACTCCTTTACCCGACATTTTGCTGAGCTGTAGGAAGAATTTATCATTTTGTGAGTGGAATCGTTAGTAAGGATGGTGCTGCAACTAGACAGTTGATTTTATCAGGATAAATGGTTTTGAATCTCAGTTTGACACTTGGTCCTTACCCATTTCAAGGTCTGGTCCTACTGCTAAGATAGTGTTTGTGTAAGGAAGGACTGTAAGCTTGGAACTTTTTGATTTGCGATGAATTGCAGTGGAAGAGATGAGTAGATATTTCTTTTTTACAGATTTTTTTTATTTTCCAGATATATGAGGAATTTCCATCTTACATGTTTATTTTTTAAAATAGAATCATTTTGGTCTTTTATTATTATTATAGAAGATATCTGTTTATATTCCAAAAAGCAATGTTGGTGCTACTGCTAAGATACCATGTGAAAATATCTCAATCTTCACATCACCATCAACTGTACACTGTACAGTATCCTCATACATCATATGTCACAGTGGAATGCATGTTAGAAGAGAGAGAGTGTTATCTAAAAAATGCAATAGAAACTTGGTTTAGGACTTTCAGGCATGGTTAGTTATTGTCACTGTTCTGCTGAGAGAAAGCAAAAAACTTTATATTTTGCTGTTTTTCATTTAGTTTTGCAGACAGGCATGAGAATTCACCTTCTGGAAGCCAGGTCGACCTCAAAAAGATTTTGAATATAATAAATCATGCTGCCAACATACTCTTCTTGCAGTACGTTTATATTTGTCATTAGAGTAGCCATACAAAGTGAGTAACAGCAGTGATATTTGTCCTGCTCTTTTTAGGAGGAAGGGTAACAGGAGCAAAAAAAGAGTTCTAAATGGAAAGAGTTTACCTTTTAATTAGTATTTGTTCTTATCTTGCAGATGGGAAGTACTGGTTGGTAAGAATATAGGAAGAGTAAAAAATATAGGGACAGCAAGTGTTTGTATAATGAAAGACTTTTTCCCTCCAAAATATTGTGCGAAATATATGAATCACCTTCCTGAGAGGGCCAGACTCTGGATTTATCATATCTGCTGTCTGAATTTCTTCTTTCCTCCGCTCCTGGGAGTCATGCTAAACAACTGACTTTTTATGTCGTGTTTTAAGCAGATTCTGTTCACTGCTCAGCACAATTTCTACAAAAATTAAAAAGAAATTAAGTGTTGAGTCACTACTCAACATTTCAACAAGCAGCATCATTCTGTAACATTTTTCTCTCAGTAGCCTTGCCACTATTATTTTTTATTTATGTCTATGGATTTTTCAAATTTGCATTGCTATCAGATGGTTGAATTTCTGCATGCAGAACTATCCAGGTATTACATTTTTGTAGCCCTAATTAAGTGGTATGGTCTGCCCTCCTTCTTCTCTAGAGTTCAGTTCTACACTGCATCTCAGGAGTGCCAGGAGATGATAAATGACCCTGGTTTTATTCATAAGAGACTGAGGATCGGAGATCTGTTTTCGCTCACAGTTTGAAATAGGCACAGTTATTGAAAGGCATATCCAAGAATTTACTACCAGTTTATTTAAAGTATGCTGTGTAACATGAAGCAGGAGTCCACTTTTCATGGACTTAAGAAGTGGAGAAGAGAAGGAACTCCAAAATCAGAAGACTTTTTAATACACATATTCCTGATGGCATCAGACAAACTGGTTAGAAAAGCGGTGGCAGTCTGAAAGCTACTCGGATCAGAGAAATGCAGGGAGTGAAACTGGTGATGAACTTAGGTGAACCCAAGAAAAAGATGAGTGTCTAACTTGAGTATTTGTGCGTGGTATGCTGGGTGCCACTGGGATGCCAAGGATGCTGTCTTGGTCTTGGTCCTCCTGCTGTTGAGCCATAAACCATCACTGAAATTTTCCTTTTTTCTCCTCCATGTGAGAAAAGGGTATCATAGCCCTAGTGCATGTATCTATTTGCTGCAGACTTGCATACATGTAAAAAAAATGCTTGTAGCAGTTGGTTTTACTTTTTACAATGTGCTTGGACCAACTCAGAAGAGACTTTTCACAGTCATCCAAGTTTTCTTTGGAAGAATGTTCCAATTCTTCCTTCAGCGTGCTCATAAAATGAGCAAGGCTCAAGCAATGGGCTGTCTTTTTCTCCTCGAAGGCTTATATGGTTTCTTTACCTGATTTGCACCACCGTGTGAGTGGGCAACTTGCAATACTTATCTGTTTTGCTGACAGCATTTCCATAAACAACAAGTGTTTGTATTTCTTTATCTGTTTTTCAGACTAAGACTTGGGCCTGTCAGCAAATCTGTCTGTGTTTCTGAGGAAAGACAATTAACCCCTCTGTACCTCTTTAAAAGCAGCCAAAATTCTAATGTTCACTGAAGTGCAACTGCTTTACTCCTGGATCTGAAAATTGCATTTTTAAATTCTTCTAGTTAATAGCTTCCTTAGAAAGAATTTTCACTGTAATCAAAATAACATTACTGGAGCTTTGCAAAGGCATGTGTCCTTCATTTCCTCGCTAGAGCAGTTAAAAAAAAAAAAAAAATTTTTTTTCCTGCCTTACAGCTAATATACTACCTTACTATTAACAAAACCGTTGGGAATTTCAGGAAGGAAAAGGTAAACAGGCTCATATTCCAAATACAGCTCTGTTGCTCTGTTTCAACATGCTATTTGTGACCTTTCCCTTTAAGGACACTGATTTCTGTAGAAACTTTGATTTAGTTTGCAACTGGATATATGCTTGTGTGTGACTCAAGCAATTTCAGTTTATTTTTTTAGAATGATATAACAATGTATACACTGCATACCGTATGCATGTGCTAGTCTTCTGCACCCACAGTGAAATGATCACCTGCTATTTTTACCTGTTTTTAAACAATGAAAGAGCAGTAAAAAGAAAATTTCCCAAGTTGGTTGTTCAGCTAATATTAGCTAATATAGCTTGCAGCTGAATCAAAAACTTTTATGATTCAAGTAACCTCTCATTATTCTTTCTCTTCAAATATTTACCAGGACTTTCCTAAGCAACAAAAATAAAATGTCCTTCTTTTTCCCTCTTTTATTCTTTTTTTTTCCTCAGAATCCAAAATCTTGGTTAGTTAACTGAAGCCACCAAGGGGAGCCTTGCTGAAACAGGAAGAAAGAGAAAACACATGGTGAAGGTTAAAATATGTTTACTGAACTCTCCTTGTAACTTCGCTTGAATACCAGCTCTCAGCCTAGAGTATTTCAAAATTTAGTTTGGTGTTTCATTTGAGTATTTGGCAAAGGGTAGTTTGCATTCTTTTTTTCTTTTTTTTTTCTTTTTTTTTTGATTTGTTCCTTGGAGTCTAAATAACCAGTAATTTGTGCCTATCTTAGGCATGCCGCTGCTTGAAAACCATCATAAATCCCTATCTAAAAATGCAGTGAAATTCTATATTGTTTCCATTGTATCCACCTACATGTCAAGGTAGTCTGCCTAATAAATTAGTAAAAATAAGTTGGGCTGCCAATTTTTCTAAGCATTCCAGATTACAATCTCTTCAATTGCCTCAGCCATATATCTACTGGATAACAAGCAAAACTGTGTAATACCATTTTAATCCTTTATGAGTACCTGCGGAGATGTTCCTAAATCTAAAAATTACTCTTAACATGCAAGAATCTTTATACTGAATTTAGGGAAGATATGAGAATGCTGTGTCATTAGCTATCTGAATTATCCCCAGCTTCTTGTTTGCTGCAGAATATAGCCATCTAAACTAGATAATCTTTACAAGAGGCAGAGATTAGTGAGGCAAATCAAAATGAAGAAGAAAATCACAAGCATGATGAGGAGCATCTACAAAATCAGGATGTTAGATCAACATTAATTAAATAATAATTTTTAAAGGACGTGCAAGCAATACTGAAAAAAAATGCAACGTGTTTTCCCTTGCCTTCAAAACCTGTTATAGTTGGGTATATTGTTTTCACTAATATTTGTTATTTTATTTGGCAAACCCTGTTGGCTTCTTTCTATATTGTTTGAGGCAGAAATGAATATATGAAAGAAAGTTGAACAGGAAGAAGAAAATACTGTCAAAAAAAATACTGTTTCAAGATGTATTTATTTCAAAAGATTAGAAAAATACAGCAGTTACAGTTTTTGTAAGACTTTCTCTGCTGATATGGTCATTTTTCCAGACCTTTTTTAATCAAATTCTTTTTGTTCTCTTGAAAATGAAAAAATTCCTGAGATTAAGTTACTAATTTTAGATAGCCCTCATGGTAGGGGCAGGGAGAGGGGAGGAAAGAAATATAAACTTTCTATAAGTGGAGGAGAGAGGAGAATCCTCTTGGAGAAATCTTTTAATTGGCTCTTGGTTTATTCTAAACAACTGAATTTTGAAAAGTTGGGACTTAAATTAAGCCAAATTCAGAACATACTGAAGTCTGTCAAGAACCGTTGGAGTAAGTGATAGTGGTAAAGATAGATGAAGTGGGATATAAGATGTGAAGTTTAATTGAACTCCTTTGAAACAATTCAGTTGATTCACTGCAACACACAACCTGAGACTGGATGCTGAATTACCTCTGATGGGATAAAATTCTCCAGTTTACTTTACTTATTCTGCCTAGAATCCACTCTTTACAGGTGAATTAAGGAAATTTACAGGAATATCAAGGAAAACATTGAACAACTCTGGCTCAATGATTTACCAAGCCAGAATTCATTAAATGTAGTGAGCACAGTCTGTAGAAGTATTACTATGTGTTTGCCCTGTTATTACATCCTTCTGTTTGTAGCTATTTTTGATAAAATTATGGTGTCACGACCCCTGAGCTGAACTAGTATGGCTCTTCTTACGTATTAATTCATTAACTAGTAAATGAAAATCAGACTATCTGCAGTGAGAGCGTGATCTCCTTTGTTGGAGGTATTTAAAAGCAGGTGAGATAAACTCAAGTGGCTTTGGGTAGTGGGAGAAATAACATCTGAGCAGGAAAATGGGCTCTATCTTTTAATTACACTTCATGATTACAATATCAAAAATCAAGGGAAAAAAATGTGTTATTAAAAAGAGTATATAAGTTAATCTGAAGTATTTTTTCAGTCACTTGTATCAGCTGCAGGCATGAATAGTCCTGCAGCTGTGGCAGTGACAATGACAGCGCCACTGTGCATTGCAGTTCTGTCGTATTTATCCAGTCCTCATGGCCCTTCTCTGTATTGGCCAGGTAAAGCAGAAGATGTGTTTCCAGTGGGGCTGATAATAATCTGTCAGACAGGCAAGTTTCATCACTTGGAACAAAGTAAACAAGCAATAATACATTGATCATTCAGCAAACATCTTTGGTAGAGCTCCTGGCCCTAGAAAATCAATCCTTGACTAACTGGTGCATTTTGTAGAAGGAGAATCTACAGTAATTCTTAAATAACTCACCTTTCCCTTTCAGTACTTTTAGCTGTGTCTCTTCATGTGTTTATTATTAAGGATGATTAAATATATGTTCTTAGTTCACTGTTAAAAAAAATCATGTAAAATGATGTAAAAGTCATGATGTCCAAAAAAAGCATACTAATGCCCTTTCCTTAGCTCTTCAGTGGCCTCAGTTCTTAGATCAGCAGCCTCAGAACTGTGAAGAAAATAGAATTTCTCTATACTTACACTATGTTGTGAAGAACAGATTATTGCAGATAGTTTTCATTAGTGAAGAGCTAGAGTGAGTATTAGGACAACTTTTTAGCTTTACAAGGAGTAAAGTTTTGCAATAAGCTCTATAAATTAACCGCAGAATACTTTCTCATCTACAACAGAGCATTCTTCTACTCCTTATCAAAATGTCAACTTACACTGATGGAATTAGCAGCTCACTGTACTTTACAGTCATCATTCAAGAGTCTAAAACAAATTATGTTAATGAAACAAGTCACCAAATTAGCTAAGAATATATAATGTTATTGGAGCTCTTTTCCAAGAACTGATTCAGATGAATCTTGGAAGCCTAGGATTTTGATATCAGAAAAGTCCATAGACAGTTATTTAATGTTCTAACAGAATCCCTTATACTACTTTCAGTAGAAATATATTTGGATATTGTGCATCGTAAATTCTGGCAAACAAGATAAGTATAAAAAGTAAAATGGGCATTATCAAAATCTATAGTTTGACACTAATATAGAACACTAAAATCCACTTATCACATACCCTTTCCTAGCTAGGGCATCTATGTAGGAACATAGAATCACTTGCTGTTACTTTATAGTTACGTTTTTCTACCCAATCAATGGCGATGTGTAGAGAGAAAAATAAAAAATGACATATATTGGAGAGATTGCAATTGCATTTCGGAACGATAGAGAAATCTATGACTTAAACATCAAATGAATCTTCAAGTGAAAACTTTTTTATGTTATCTGAAATGTTAAAGTTGGAAGTACATCAGAAGGTGCAGTCAGATGTCTGACTGCCTTCTGAAGTGGATAGCACTGCCTGATAAGTGTTTCTGAACCTGACTTAAAGGGAGGACTTGCTCATAGGAAATAACATTGGAAAGGAATGCAGGAGGCAGAATAGGGTGTATGTGTTTGTGAAGTGGATTTCATTTCTGACATGCCTATCCAAAGATCTCTAAAAATCTTCTGAGAGAGATTTCACCAGCTTTTACTGTCAACTTATCCTGTGCCTCATTTTCCTTTCTAGGAAGCTTTTATTTTCTCATGTTGCACAAAATCTGTACTTCAATTTAATACATTACCATTGGTTTTACTTTCAGTGGGAATGAAGAGTTTATTCCCTTTATGTTGTCATCTACCTAGTTGAAGATCAATATACATTTCCTCATTCTTCCCTCTCTAAAGAAAACAGCTTCCCCTCTGTGCCTTTCTTTTTTCTTCTAGGAAATGTTGCTCGTCTTTTTTTTTCTAGCTCTGTTTCCTAGATTTTTTTTACAGTTGATCCACATCATTCTTGTATTTCCAAGTGGAAAGTTAAGTAACTTGTAAAGAAGTGTCCTTCAATAGAGGTAGATGGTGAGCTATATTCTTCAGTTTGACAGACTGGAATGGAGATACATGCGTAGGGAAAGCTGAAACGCCCATATAGGTGAGGCTGAGCTTAATCAGTCAAACTGACTGTCACTGAGCTTCACCAGAACCTCATGCCCCAGGTAAGGCTGTCATTCCCAGTTGATAAATCAATCACATTATGAATTCTCTATTTCTGGAGACATGCACACTTTTGGGAAGCTGAGACTTCTCTGCTTTACAAGGTAAAAAGTGAGGTATGAATTAGCTGTCATTTCTTTTGAACAGCCTATTAGCATCAATCAGCTGGATTACTGTGCCTTCATATGCTTGACAGAGGTATCCTGCATGGAGTGGTTGGTGCTATACCAATTTTATTAACGGTTCTCTTGAATTGCGTTTTGTATTTTTAATGAAATACTTGTTTTAAGTTCAACAGCGTGGCATTTTGATGGAAAGTAAAATCTTCATCTGACGCTCTTAGAAACATCCAGTTTGTAAGTTAAAAGAAAAAAAGGTTACTTGATAAGGTGTGCTTGAGAAATATCATTCAGTTAAAAAACAGTATATATGGCTGCAAGCCAGAAGAAATAGATTTTTATCTATTACGTTTTATAGACTAAGATTCTTTTTTGCTCCATAAACAATGAAGTATTTAAGACTAGGAGGTTATGGCAAACTTTATTAAATCATTGCCTTTCATGTGAATTAGTTGTAAGAGACAGTTAAAAATATACTTCATAGCAAATGGAAGATGTAATAGCACTCAATTGTCAGCAAAACTTCTACAAAGGATGTTTCAGTGTGTAAGATGTAAACTGAGGCAGAGAGAGGAGCAACCTGCTGGCCAGAAAAATCAATCCAAACTTAGAAGAGGTGCAGAGGACAAGTTAGAAGATTGCTGGAAAGGTTCTTGCTGTAAGCAGGGGTACTGCCTTTGTCTCCATGCCTTATATTCAGGAGGAGTCAGCTGTTTAGAAAACAGCAGAAGTATCATACATATACTGTCACCTATATTTTTTTTTTACAATTTCTCATCCTGCCTGATTTATAAGAAGCCATTTATTTTCTCTCTCTCTGATCAGGAAGGTTACCCTGGTGCTGGAAATAAAATTTCCAAGGAGATATATTATTTAGTATTTACTTATAATAATGTGGAAGAATTAATGGAAGAAATGGGGACAATACAAAGACCATTATATTTTCATTGCCATGAAAAGCTGAAAAGAAAGGCATTCAACCTAATACCTTTGTTAGGGCAATAACTGCAGAATATCAAGGCAAGCTGAAAAACAAAGTTGCAAACGTCTTCTCTGTAATAGTGAGAAAGCTTAGCAAGAAAGTCATGGTTATCAGTTATCGCAGATTCCACCCTACCTCCCCAAAACGAGGTCTAATTAACAAAGATATGACTTACATGTAAATTACTAAAAGATGAAATACAGTGTGGATAGAAGTGCTAAAATGATGACCTGGAACAAAATTTAAGGATCACAATCAAAATCATCTCTATGACTGTAGAGATGAGCTTTTCATGAGACTTGGGTAACCATGGACACAAAGCATTTTTTATCTTATTTCAACTGTAACATACTAAGACCTGGATGGTAAAGGTCATGATGTCCCAATTTATAGTAAAAGCTATGGGAATAACTTACTTGCTTAGTTCAGCATTGTAGCACAAATACAAAGGTATGTGTTAGTGGCCCTGGGCATGCAGTGGGAAGCCAGCTAGCCGAAGCATACCAAGAGCTAGATATTGAGGAAAAAGATCAGCTGTCTGGGGTGATGGAGGACCTGTGGAGATCTATACTAAAGGTATACCAAAGAGCTGTAAAGGTAAACTGGCGATAAACTGATTTATATACGTTCAACTGGGCTTGAACTTCAATTGCAATAATCTGAAGAAGGCTAAAGAAACCCTAACAAAGTTAAAACATTGTGCTACTAAACTTCTGTCGCACGAGAAGAGGAAATAGCTGCATAGCAAGAAATATAGAAGGTGCAAGCTGGTTCTAAGTAGAGCTCTGACTAGGAAAAGGAAATTCTGTCCTGGGTCTTGGCGTCATTGAACTATTAGCAAAGCAAATTGTCCATAATGCAAAGATAAAGGAAGATATTTCTGTTAAATGCTGACAGTATTAAAAAAAAAAATGCTCATAAAAGGGATGATTATAAATGCAAGGCTGATTATCAGAAAGGATCACACATGTCCAGGGAAAATCTTCCAGGATTGAAAAACCACCCAAGTTAATGGACAGGTTTGGAAGTGCACTATCAGAATTCATTAGCTCTGCAGCTGAAGAAGGGTCTTTGGCTCTAGCAGTGCTGAAAGGAAGCCCAGGCTTTCAGGGTAATTGATGTCCTGACATAACAACCACTTTTGAAAGAAGCATTCTGCAAAATATTTTGGGTAGTGGGGTCAGAACTGCTCTAAATGAAGTTGATGATTAGGACGATTGGAACATGGAGTTGTAAAACAAAATGGGGTATGATGCAGCTAGAATGCAAATAAGAAGTTTGGGACATGGAAAAATGTATCTGAGTTTTAGTATGGCTAATAATTTTAGAGTCAATCCTTTGGCAAGTATCTGCAGATTTCATCTGCGGAAATTTTTGCAAAACAGAAAGTTCAAACTGTTTGTAGGCAAGTGCCTTTCAGCAGCTACTCCAGGGGAAGACATTATTATAACCCCTGAGTTCTGTAGACTTTCTGCAGTAAAAGAAAAAAGGGATAAAGATTTAAAAGTGATGAAGGAGTAAGCAATCACAGTTTTTTGGGCTGATTTTTTCAGCAACAACAGATAGGAAAAATCTGTTTATATAGACAAATCTGAATTTTTGACTCGAGTCTGTGACGGTGCTTCTGTTTCAACATAAGGCTGATACTGGAGGATCCCAACTCATTAAACAAGTCTATGATTTTATTGATAGGAATGTGGTATTCTAGATCTCTGAAGAAAATATCGTAATTTTCTCAGTGAGATGTTTGTCCATATCTCTGATTAAGAGAAAGGTCAGAAGCAGCAGACTGCGCAGAATTAGATGAAGTATTTTTAAACGCTTCCTGTCTGTAAAATAAATGGAGGATGCCTGAGAATATAGCAGGTCATTCTGACTCCTGGCACACAAGGTTAAAATTGAGTGCTAGGAAATGTAAGAAGATTTTAAAGAAGTTGAGGATGGGAGTTTACATAGCAGATAACTTCCGAGGTGAGTTCAGGGCTATGCACGTGTCTGATCTGTAAGAGGCTTTGTAAGAGTATTCGTAGGCTGTTGGCCCAGGTCTGTGGACATGGTTAGGTCTGATGGGGCTCATTTATCAGATCTACTGCCTGTGCACATCTGCTCTGACCATGCACAGTTACTGCGGGCCCTTCAGGAATCAAAACGATGCCTTTGACTCAGCACAGCCTAGATCCCTAAAGATAGTGCTTCATGGTGAAAAGCGGGTTAGCCCATACATCATGATGCTTATCCCAGGCCAATGTAACACTTCTGAAAAAAAAAAAAAAAAAAAAAAAAAAAAAAAAAAAGATGTATTTTCTAAATTGTCAGTTTGTAGAGCTGAAAGCTAGATTTTTGCTAACAAAGAGAGGTAACATTGCATGTACCATAACCCAACCACCGGGAATTTAACAGTAACAGAATTTCACAACTCCTTTATTAAAGAAGGCTTGGCTTGGATTTTTGGTGTCTTTTTTTATTTTATTTATTTTTTTTTTTCCAGTTTTGCTGTTATTCCAGTACTACTACATGGGCTAAGCAAATCACTTCAGTGCCTGGCCTACTATTGCTTAGTACTTTCAGGGCTAAAATCTTGGTTCATGATTTCTGTTAAGGTCTAACCGTGTTTCAAAAACCTTTTTGTGTTAGGTAGTGCAAATACTATCAATTTTCAGGGACGTATTGATGCAGGAATATAAATTATTAAACAAAGAAATGACTTGCAACATTGAAAGTCTAAATTCCCCTCAAAGGAAGCACTGAACCAAACTTCATGAATTCCTAGAAAAGATTAATGATTAGAAATGAGCTCTTCAGTCATTAGCTGTCTGGGAAGAGACTTGTGAGGGTAGCAGGCTAGGGATTCCTGTAGCACATCCTTAGCATTTTGAAGTGCAGCGTGCCAGACAGTTGAAAAAAAAAAAAAAGTAAAGCTGCTCTTCCAGTCAAAAGCGGCATAGACACGTGTGTGGCAACTTTAAGGCCTTATTTAGAAGCTTAAGTAGAAAAGAAAGTAATTTACTGCTCAAGGGCATGAGTGTGTTCAGCATGAGAATTGCCTCTTTCCTATTGCCCATGCTTTGCAGAGGTGCAAGTGGTGCTGGCTCGTTTTCGAAGACAGTGATTGCAAAGCTGCCAAAACAGATTGCAAAAGTAAAAGTAAAAATACCAGGGTAACCCATGTTTGCTGTAATACAGATACTTCTCTACAGCTGTCTGTGGAGCTTTAATTTTCCAAAATAGCTTAAACACTGATTTTTCCATATTTTTATATCAATTCTGACATAAAAATATATTAAATCAGTCTCCTTCCTTCCTAAAAAAAAAACCTTTTTTTGTTCTTTTTATTTTCAATGTATTTTGTTCATAGTCCTGCATTATTTCTCTTTCTCCTTTATATTTCACTTACCTGTTGTGATTTCCCTGGATTTTAGGGAAAACCAATCAGCATTCAAAAACACTCCTAAGATCAGCCTGTTAGTGCACTAATTAAGAATGGATGATGAATTCCCAGCACCAGATGTTCTGTCCAACTGCTAAAGCATAAGTGACGACCATGAAAAAGTATATTGCTCAGTCATCATCATGAACTAACCACAGCTGGTTCTTGGCAGATGCCCTCTGCCACATTAACTTTATAGTAATTTCCATGAATTATATGATAAAGGAAACTTCTGTATTTTCTGTTAGGGTGTGGGGAAGAATGGGTGCTAATGGGTCACTAATTCAGACTGCTGCTAGCTGTACAAAGAAAAATACTGAAAATAAATGCATTTATTTGGTGCTGTTTAGACTCTCAATTTACAGCTAAACCAGAAATTTTAATGGCTGTTTTCAGAGTGATTTTTTTTTTCTGCACATTTATTTAAAAAAATAAAGTAAAATAAAATAAAATAAAATAAAATAAAATAAAATAAAATAAAATAAAATAAAATAAAGAATGAGATCCATGCCTTTGCTTCCTTGATTGTTTCCTGAAATATTTCATGATTATTTCAGGAAATCGAGTCACAAGCTGGTAATCTTCTACTGACTGAAATTTCATTGTTTGGGAATTCACAAAGTTATGTTTTTGGAAAGTCACAAAACTAGCAAAATAACAAGCTGTTACAAAATTTATTTGCAGGGCAGTACCTTAGTAGAGTGATCTACCAAGAGCGAGATCTGGTCTGGTGATACCTTGGATCTATGCAGTTCTGTGTCTTCTCAGCCCTGCAGATGGGAGGGAAGAGCAGAGGGAGCTGCAGGATGCTGGAACTGCAGCTGTGCAGCTCTGTGGCTCTCGCAGGATGCACAGTCTTCGGCCTCATCCAGTCTTCATGAAGCTGGAGAAGATATAGCCACAACAATTTGCTGTTTCGACTGGGAATGGCCACAATTAAAATATCCCTGTTGCAGACCATCTACAAAAATTTGACGACCCTAAGTTGTCCATGAGTCCTTTCTCCAAGGACACCTGATCTCATAATGTGAATTTTGCTTCTGCATGCAAAGAGCTAAATTAAATCTTTCACTAAACACACGTGATTCATGCAGAGCCAAATTCTTCTCTCTCTTTTGCCTCTTTTCATGTCTATCATGATGTAAAGACAAATATTTGATGAGAACACAATGATATTCAGTTATTACTTGCTTGTCTGAGAACTTGTTTTTCTGTAGTTTGATTTGCCAGCTCATTTTCCGGTAGGAAGGAGCATGTTACTTCTTGCTGCAGAAATAGGATTTCTGTAGTCTGTTTCTTACAGGGCTTATTATAATACCCTTTTTGTTTCTTTTAAAGACACTATTGAAATATATAGAACTACTAGCAATAGGTGCCACACTTTGTCAACCAAACAATGCCAAAATAATCCAGAGAAATCTTGGATTGGAATTTTGTTTATATCAATACAATAAAATATATACAATTTCCATCAGCTGCTTCTATGAGAGTGGGTCTGAACCAGTTCTGTTTTGTAAGCTGTAAATATTGCTGGGAAATATGATACATATGATCCTCTTGGCTTGGCAAAAATCTGATGTATATGTGAGATGCTCTTGGTCAGCAAGTTAATTGCTTTTCACTCAGACATCTCCTTCCTGATCATCTGGTAACAACAAAAAAGATTCTCTGTCTTGTCCTGTCCCTTATTATGTGTCTAAGTACGTTTGGTTGTTGCTGTCTTTCTATTAGCTCAGTCTGCCCTGGTGTGGTCAGGGCAGGTTTGGCTGATGATTGTTCTTCAGCTAAAATGCCCACATGTAAAAGGCTACAATTTAATCAACTCTTTCACTTTGCAGTGAATATCTAGACCGTAGAACAATACTTGACTTTGATGGTTCATATATAGATGCACTTACCTTCTACTCTCTCCCTTTTTAAGGCATTCTCAGAGCAGGGTTAAAGATATTCCTCCCAAGTGATCAATTTGAACTGCAGTGCTCTGTCTTGTTCTTAAAGACCTCCAGACATATTCAGGGTAACATGATGCACTTACTGTAAATGAATTCACCTATCACAATGAAAACGTAAGAGTTTGTCTTCTGTTTCTTAGAAATGTGATAGGTGAGTAAAAAGTTAATGATGACCCTGCTGAACTGCATCCTGACAGTATGGCAAAGACCTGATAAGAGAAAGAATAGGTACTGTCCCCAGAAGGAAGGGGAATAGGGAAGTGAGAAATCCTATGGAGGCAGGGTGGTCTTACTTTGCTAAAAACTGCAATACTGCCAAAGTGGGCAAGCTTGCAAACACTGTAAGGGGCCAAGACGCATTATGATGATCATGCTGACCACGCAAAAGAAGCAGATGCTCTTACTGATCTCGCCTGAAGATTTTGGGAAAGAGCCTTTTGAAAGAATGACCATACCACAGTCATGTACTCCTTCCCTAAGGGTATAAAGGCAGAGTCTAGCATTGATGAGTTGAGCAGGCATCAGGAATGACCCCTGAACCACTCCTCCGGCTGGACCATGATATGAGTATCCCTTCTCTCCCCTTAACCTGGGATGCTGGGCTAAGGTGACTCCTTGGGAGGTTGAGTGTCCTCTGCACTTTCAGGGTATAGAAACACTGGCTTATATTTTTCACTCCTTGCAAGGTTGAGAGTCCCCTGTATATTCAGGGTGTAGTAATGCTATAGCAACCCTTTTTTATTTTATTTTAGCTTTTGATTTTATTTTCTTTTTTACTTGAAACAAGCAGTGTACACCATTTAGTTGTGCTAATTGCTGCTTCCTGTTTACTAATTTATCAGCGGAATCCTATAACAATCCTGCCAGTTAATGGTGGATGCTGTTATTGAAAAGATCTTGCGCTGGTAAATAAAAGCAACTAGCCAAAGCCCAGTGGTTGTTGCCCCTCTAGATTATTTTACTGTCGCCTTTAACGACAGATAGTGTGAAAAAAATGGTATCAATTAGATGACAAGTTCTTTTTTATAAGAAAGGAGTGAGGAATCAGGGTGCTTGAAGTGCTGAATGCCTGCTGATAAGAGCTTTGTATGGAGCTGAGGTATCTAGCTACATATCTTATTTGCCAGTATTGACTTCCTTAGAAGAAAAAGAATGCTTCAATTCCTAGAAATAATAGTCAAAAACCACCTTGAAACAAGGTGATAGGAAAATCTCTGTGGTTAATAGCATTTTCCCCATTGGATATGATTTTTGTGTCCACTTAGGCATTTTTTTTTTTCTGTTAGTCCAATTTGTCATGGTATGGTTAGGGTCATGCATGGGATTTTCTTTGTTAGTGATAGCATTGCTGACACCTATACATTGGTCCCAGGCAGAGTTTTAGGCAGTGGGGTAATGTTGGCCTACTCTATTCTCCTCCCAAAGGAAGCTTCCCAGAATCCATAAAGGTATGTTAATGTTTTATGTCATTAAATCTTCATACAGATAAACATCTTTGGTTTAACTGGTCAGTGTTTCTCGTTTTGCTACATTCCAGCCCAAACACTTCACTGTAGCAGTAAAGATTTGAGTGAGATAGATTCAGAAAGATGAATAGGAGCCATTGATTTTCAGAGTGGGTGAGTTTTACCACTGAGGAAACTTTGCCATAATTGATAGGGCTTTTTCTGTCCCACTGGGCGAGATCAACTGTGGACAAGAATGCAGAGCAAGACATGTTCCAGAAAGATGCCCATCTATGAATGATATTATTGAATAAAAAAAAAGATGATAAAAAATAGATGTTATTTGTGAAAACAAGTGGATATCTAAGGAATACTAAGAGACACCTTTTAGACTCAGATATCAAAGAACTGCTCGATACCAGACAAGCTTCACTCTTCTTGTTGTTTTGGGAGGGAGAATTGAAGTATCAAACAAACAGGAAGCCTTGCAAAGCTTCCACAGGAGCTGGGACTAGAGCCATAGTCTCTTAGACATCCACTTGACTCCCCAAATACCATCTGTTTTCCCACGGCTATTTCTATACACAGCAATGTCAGAAGGCTCTTCAACTGGAAATTATGTTTTTTATTCGGTGATGTTACAGATGTATTACTTCTATGACATGTTATGCTAAGATGCCTAGTTAATTTGCAGTGTACAGATAGTGGGCAAGGTGTCTGGGTTCTTGTTCTGCCGGATGCACTTATTCAGCTGTGCCCAAGCCATTTTATCTGTGCCTCAGTTTTAGGAGATCAGATGAATAAACTGTAAGCAAGGATCTGGGTTGATGCTGTGAGGCTGAAACATAAACAAATGTATAATGTGGAAAAAAATATCTTATGAAAAAATTTCTACCACACAGTAAGCAATGCCCAAACTTTTGATCTTAGACTTATTTGGAGGCATGCGGAAGCTCTGATGTAATTACTACCTTGCTTCAAAGGGATAACTGTGTGAAGATAACTATGATAAGACTTAAATGTTCTATGATAGCAGTAGTTGGCTAGAGAGAGTCTTTATGGATTTGATACCAATCTTTTTTTTCAGCTCTGGATTTGATTAAATAGATATAATTTTGCTCAGGATAAAAGTCCCAGCTCTAATATAATTTTCCCTTTAAAAAAAAGGAAAAGACTATACCTCATGTTTACAGAGTAAATCTTAACAACATGTTCAAGCTAGCTTAGATATTTACATATTTGAATCTGCCTTTTTAATTATACTTTTCTTTCCAACAGTATTCTTTGGGAGCTGAGCCACAGATGTATTTTTAATGCTTGAGTTTGGCAGTCTTGTACGAAATGAATTGTCACCCAAAGGTAAAATCAAAAGAATATTTTAAGTCTTAAAATGGGAAAAGGAAATTTTATACAGCAAAGCAAGGTTAAACATTTACTACATGTGATAGACAGAGAGTTGGATATCTCTCATTTCTCAAATGTCTTGGCAGAGTTTGAAACTAATTTTTGGTGTGGTCATAAGTTCACTACTGTGGAATTCGTCCCTGGTGCAAAGCTAGACTATTTCAATATGTGGTAAAAAGACAGAAAATTAGTTTTCTTAACCTGATTTATCTCAACAGTTCTCCAGTCTGAGATGCATACAGAGGAGACCTCTTGCATTTAAAATAATTACTTTTTAACGTGTTTGAATTAACAAGAAAAATAGAATGTCTATTGAATTTCTGGATACAACAGAATGCTAACTTGAGCTCTGAAGTTCAGATTAAAATGGGTTTCTTGAAATCAATGTGTCTCTTTGGAGGACTGATTTCAATCTTTGGGATAAGTTGACTCTGTTTCTTTTTGGTGCAGGAATGTTTGTGGGGACACAATCTAACAAACTATTTGTATATGACAAATACATGTCAGCGTTTCCAATTTCTTTCTTTACTTCAAGTTACTAGATATGTTTCTGCAGTTGATCTTCTGTATGAAGTTACTCAACACCCTCAGTGTTGCGACCTTTCTTCAGAAGATTGACACACTGTACTTAGTACAAATGGAAGGAGAAGATGGATCAAAGAGGACAAAAGTGAACTTTCTTTTCTCACAAAGGAAGCTCAAATGTGGTTGCTGAGGGATTTCTGACTTGTGACAAAGGGTGATGAAAAGAAAATTGGTTGCATATGCCATAAAATATTACAGAGTAGATACATACATTTGTATATCCGATTGTGTACTGAGTAGATTGATTTCAGTTTGCAGTCTCATATTTCTAAGTGTTGTTATAGTTCAAGATAATAAAAGAAGAAAATGGGTTTATGTTCTTAGCCCCTACATATCAGAATGAAATGTCAAAGGACAGAAATCTATTAAAAAGCAACTCATCACTTGGATCACATGCTTAATTAGAAAAAAAAAGGGACTCGTATGTCACTCCAAAGGATATCTCTCACCCCCAGAACAAGTGGTGAGGTTATTGCCCAGAACAGTGAGATGAAATGAAAAGGCTTTGGACCAGAAGGATTGTCCACTTCCCAGAACATACTTGCTTTACGGGCAAAAGGCTGCCTGGGGCCTGTTTTTACTTTCTACAAATGCCACCTGAATGTATCTCTATCTGCGTTGTTACTCAATCTTTCCAAAGCTCACACTCTCCCTTGAAGGCAGGACACTCATATTCCTCCTAACGCGAGAGCAGGAGATTATTACTTGAAGTGACATAAACCCATATCCACAGATTCACAGTGCAGGGTTAATTTCTAGCTCTCTGGAACTCATTAAATGCAAAGGTGATGCATGCTTGTATTGCAAAACCAACAGTGCATCAAACCTGGCTGCTTTATGGCTTCTTGGCTCTAGTAAATAATGTTTAGTAATTTAGAAGAGCATTTTTTTTTTTTTTGCTTCTTTATAATAGCTTAAAAAGTACATATATGAATTCGGGTTCATGCTGACACATTAAAAAATCTATTGGAGTTAAGTACTAATGTTAACATAAAAATCTCATGAGGTTAAATTAATTTCTGAGCTGAAAGCATGAATGAAGACTGTGTACTATCTAAACCCTAATTATGCCCATTGGCACCACACAGTTGCAAGAATCCTCATTTACACTGTGTATCTAGAGGTTCTTGACTGATTTATGTCGCAGTAACTGAACACAGAATTTGACCATTTTACCTAAGAAAAGGGGAACTTCTCTGCAGTGCATAAACATAATGATATTTAGGGAGCAGAGAAAGAGCAAACTAACAAATATGTATTGCAAGGACTGTCATCCTTCTGCTTGGACACCTGAAATGTGTTCACTGACTTTTTTTCCTTTGCAGCTAGGGAGTCCAGGAATTAGACCCAAACCACTTAACAGCCTCCTGGTATTTCTCTTTGCTGTTGCTATTTCAGCCTTATGTTATAGACACACAAATTCCATGATTTGTGATTCCATGCTTCCAAAGGGAATCATTATTGTTGTGATTCATATTAGCTACTGAATTATATTTTTTAGAAGGCTAAGCATATTAGGAATAGCTATGTAACAACTCATATTAAAGGTTGATAGAAGAACTAATATGGACCTGCCACACACTGAGTCTAGGTGATGTCTTGTAAAACTCCCACTTTGTACCACATCTGTTTTTTATTCTGTTGAGTATATTTTAGCTACCTAACTTATGCCACAGTTTCCAACTGTAAAAGTGTTACTTTTACAAATAATACAATTTCAAAGAGCATCTCTCAACTGAGCAGTGACTCTTGATCTCTAGGGAATCAGAAACCAGCCTTACTAATACTAACAAAGTTTGAATAAGAGCAATCTGTCTGCATGCAGAATGCTGAAGATAATTGCTTCCTTTCTCCAGACAAGGACTTATTTAGTCCTACACCCCCTACTCTTTTCTGCACCTGCTACTTTTTTCCTTCCCACTTGTTCAAAATTCAATAATGCCCCTTCATTTATATGAGTGTAACCCAGTGATCCTTCTGTGAAGGACAGGGAAGTGGATAACACTCCATTCATTATTTTATAACTAGAAAATATAAGAAAGTGAACTTGGGACCAAATCGTGTTGATGGATAAATATATATATTTTTGTTGTTGTTGTTAATACAAGTGTAACATACTCTAGGATATCTATTCAGCATACCATGTCTAATGTCATTGAGTGAGTTCTTGATTATTCAAGGCAGTGAAAGTTTTATAGCATAGCCAGAATTTTAATGGTTCTTGGAAGAGACCTCATGGAGTCCTCTGCAGATGCCTAACACTTCCATACATTACGGTGCTGTTTCTCATTTATGTACCATATGTTGCGAACAAGCAAACAAGCCTTGCAGTTGTTCTTGTGATTATGGAAGTACATGTGTACAGATAAGCATTATAAAAACGATCTATCTCTTTATTAATTGAATAAGGCTTTCAGGAAACCTTGGATTACATGATGGAAATATTTTAAACAGCAATATGTCCTCTGATGTTGTTAGTTTGCTGAATAATCAAGTATCTATCCTCAATCACTAAGTCACTTCTAAATATGATGATGGACTGTATTGTTACTGCATTTTCTTGGCAGATTAAATAACCAAGAAAACTGATGGCAAAGGCAATTGCAAACTGGTCCACAGTAGATATGCAGGGTGAGTAAATATTTTGGCTCATAAATTTTGTACCTTTAAATATTTCTGCTCTCTCTTGTGCCTATGTACAGGAATGGTTTAACTAAGGCTCTGTGACTCATGTCAGGTTGGAAATTGTATGAGATCAGCCAAATACATACCTGCTGACCTAAAAAGTACAATTCAATGTATAATCCGAAAGGGCATCTGTATGAGATCTGCATTTGTACACTGTGACAAGGGATGTGCTGTGCCATTAAAAGATGCTATTGGAATAGAAGTTTTGAAAGGATAAGTGATAGCCTGGGTGCCAGATATCACCATCCTCCATTAATATAATTATAAATATTTTTATTCCATTTAAAAAAATTAATTATACTTGACAGAAAAATCTTCTAAAATTTAGTTTAGCTAAATTAACTGTGCCTCACAGATAATCTCTATGTTCTAACTCCCTGCTTCTCTAAAATCATAATACTTTTCATGGAACAGCTCAGGAAAAGCCTGGCAAAATCTGAAGAGTTTATGTTAGCAGTTGCACAGATGGGCTCAGAATATTATGCAGACAAATGACACTGAACTGCCTGCTCAGGTCAGCAGATTGCCCATTAAGGATCTATTGATCTGTTAATGATTTAGGATGCACTTGTGGGCAGAGGGGAGCAAAAGTTCTGGCCAAAATTGTTCCCATTGAGTTGGATAAGTAGAATGACCAATAATTTATCACCCAGTGCACTGTGAATTGAATTGTAGCTAGCAAACTGTATACACCACAATGCCAGGAAAAGGCAGCTGCATACAAGCCACTGCTGAATTATGCTCTGAGGATGCTTTGTGTTGGCTCTTTCCTATGAAGAGAATTGTGAAGGGCATACAGTAAGTGCACCACACCACTGTGAAGTCTGACTGTACTTCCTATCACTTTTTACTTTTGCTTATGTTTCTTTTTCTGCAAACTAAACAGTAAAACTGATGATGCTTGCATTCCAATCCACGTGGCTAATTTTAAGTTATTTGGTGTTAGAGGCAAATAAAACACGGCCTTTTAAACACAGAAGGCATAAAAACAAGGAAGCATATAACAGTTTACCCTTGAAATCCAACTCCAATTCTTACTCCAGCTCTTTACTTTATTCTGTGTTCTCGATATATAGCTTTTGACAGGATGGTAAGTAGGCCACAATGAATTAAGTAACAAAGTCAATAAAGAACTTTTCTTTTAGTCACTTGCATTTTATTTGTAAATATCTTTATTTCTGCTTTTTCTGATTTCTGTTGTGTTATCCCAATAACAGATATGTCAGAGATAGTATTTTATGCTTTCTATTTTAATGCTTTTAATAGTTTTGCATTAAATGCATTCATTTATGCATTACTATTTATAATCTGAATTTGTAAATTTATATTGTTTACAAATCTATGATTAGATCACACTCATTATGGGCTTGATCCTATACTATCTTTTTCCCTCTTGAGTATAAGTGAAAAAGGTGGAAAAATACTGGCCTGTCCTGCTCTTTTGCCAGTCAAGCCTGAAAAATGTTAAAATATATTAAATACAAAACTTTAAAACAAAGACCAATGAATTAGACAAGATTTAATATCAGAGGCTACCTGGGAGAATTAAAACAGCAGAAACAAAAAGAAAATCAAAAAGTCCTCCCAGCATCCCTAGAGTTGTGATTTTCCAATGTAAAGATTCACAGGTCTAGTACCTGCTCTGGGTGCTTGGACAGACAAAGCATCCAATGTAATTTAGCTAGAGTTCCCTTTCACGTGGCTTGTCCTGTTTCTAGAGCTGTATTCAGATTTGCAGCAGGAAAAGGTAGCACATGTGAAGCTCTAACTTTCTATGTCTAGAGTGCCTAAAGCCACACCAGCTTGTTTGCTGTATCCTCTGCAGCAATGTGCAGTGTAGATGTATCCTGGACCTGTGATATGGAGACCACAGGAGGTGGTTGTCCCCAAACTCACGACAAGATTCTTGGTAGTCTGGTTGCACAAGTTAAAATTACTGGTTGTATTGTGTTTACTCCCTTCCTATTGAGGTTGGTGGTTGACTTGCTAATCACAGTCTTGGTAATCTACAGCTGGGTAGCAAACGGCCTTGTTTTATCACTAACAAGCAATAAACTGTTATCCTGTAGTAATAAAATCACTTCTGTATGTAGAACTTTATTCAAGTGTTTTTTTTTTTTTTTGAACATTGTGTGTGTAAGCCCAGAGCTTAAGCTTTTTTTTTAAAGCAGAACCTGTTGTTCTCATTTTTAATATATAAGAACTGATATATTTTCAATATTAAATATGAAGAAAACAATGACAGAGCTCTTTGTACAATGTGGGACAAATCAGAAAATCTGTAATAGAACCTTGTATGATATTCAGCCAGACAATCCTGATAGCTTTGAGACTGGGTGTTTACAACACTAAACTGTTTCACATCAGTTGTTTTTCTCCACAAATTCCCTCTCTGAGAATCAGCAGACAGAAAATGACATTTAGGTTGACCTTCCAAGAAAACAGCTTTTGTTTTTATTATTTTAACAAAGACTACAGATGTTTATCTGCTAAATTTAACTAAGATTCCCTGGGTTCGACATCTGATATGTCAAATGAATGCTAAGTACATTAATATGAATTATTATTATGTTTTTAAAAATAAAAAGGAAGTTTTGACCCATCCTGGATGAGTAAAGGCAGTATAACCCTAGCCAAATTTTGATTATAGTGTGAATCCAAGAAAACATTATTGCAATGTTAATGGCCCTGCTTTAATTTAAATCTGTTTTTAAAGTGTCTGTAGTTTGGGGTAGATTGGTTACATATTTTATATTGGTGTAAAATTTGCAAAATGCTGCACCTTTTAAAAGCTGCGTAAAAGCCACTCAGTGGCCTGGAAAATTACACACAGCCTGTAAAACTGAGTCATCCTGGTTCAGAGTAGTAGCTGAGGATATGAATTAATGAATGAAGAAATGTGGTTACAAAACATGTCTGTTTAGAAGGAAGAAGCTCTTCTGATTGCAATCACCATGTTTCAGTCACCTTCAAAACAAAGTTAAAATCTAAATCCAAAATTTCATTAAAACACTGTAAAACTTCACACATTTTATATAAAGCCTAGTTAGCAAGATACTGTGAAACCCTGAGAATTGTTTTACCCACAGAAATATATTAATAAAATCCCAGTGTCTCAGACAATTTTATGTGTGGGTTTCCTTGGCTGTGGGCGAAACTACTGAAAATCACATAGGTCCTGAAGGGAGGGAGTGAGGATGGCAAAGCTTCAGACAACTGAAGTCACCGTCCCGGTTGTCTGCCAGTCCTTTGCTGCAAGGACGATGAGGCTGTGGTAGATTAACTCTACCCCTTCCTGCATTAGAGGTTAGTTGGCTTCCATAACACGTAAGGCTAACAAGCTATTTGGCCACCTCACTGCTGGTGGGGGCAAACAAGCTGGAATTACTAACTTGGGCACCCTCTCCAGTGCTGTTGTTACTGCTTTTATCTGATAAGAATCATTTGCCAGAGCAGCATGAGCCTCATTGATGCAAGCAAATGGCCTTGCTATTTATCCTGCTTCTTAGCTGAGACTGTAACTTTGCTGGTCCCATAGTTGTTGTAGATACTCGTGCTTAATCTAGCCAGTCTGGAGCTGTGATTCAAATTTAGACACCTCTCCAGTCTCTTTCAAAAACGTGACTCACCACAAAGTGAGTACTAAAAGCTCAGTGGGTTTTGGGTTTTGTTTTTTGGAGGGGTGCTTTGATTTACCAGTAGGAGTTTAAAGAGTATATAAAGAAAAAAAAAAAAAGAAAGAAAGAGAGAGAGAGAAAAGCAGAAAAAATACATTTAAAATCTGTAGATTACACATAAATGAGCTGGCATTCAAGCTCTCAGTCAATGGTGCTATGTGGTTTATTCAGCAAGGCTAGCATCCCTCTCCTCTTGCTCTGCTTCTGGTTCTCCCCAGTTCAGAGTAAGGACTTTATAGCAGCCGTCAAGGGGTGAAGCACAATCTGGATTGCAGTGGATGCACAGTATGGAAAGCTAATATACCTGTCGCACCAAAAACAAAGCAGGTGTCTCCTTATGTTCACTGGAAGGCAACCGGTCAGCTTCCAACAGACCTCAGCAGTTGCAAACACAAGTGAATAAAAGATATACATTTGTTTTCGAAGATGAGGTCACAGTATTGTTAACATGTGTCAGGAAAAGACCTTTGTTTGCTTGTTTGCTTTTTGTTTTGTTTTGTTTTTAAAAAAGCACTTAATCCTGGAATATGTTTCCTAGCTCCTCTCCTACAAAGGATTCATGATGGATTTAATGGGATGAATGTCTTGATTTATCTTTTGGAGTGGATTAAACTTAATTTCCAACACAGGCTTGAAGATGACAGGCCAGATCTCTGAAGGACATGTGCCTTCTGTTCCCTCAATTAGTGCGAATGCATCCTAGCTGACAATTTGGTAATACCTGCTAGATTTCCTATTTTAAAATGAAGCACAGATTTGCCATGTTGTCTGGCAGGCCCTCTTAACTTACCAAGCTGGATGTGTCTATTCTGGAGTCAGAGCCTTTTTTTTTTGCTTTACAATACGTAGTGCCTGAGCCTTAAAAATGAGGATAAGGCTAATAAAAATAGAAGATTACTCAATTATTATATAACAAATATGAGGAGTTCCAACTTCAGAGGATTCCAAAAAAGGGTGGGAACAAGTAGAAGAAATATAAATAATTTAAGGGAAGTAGAGTTTGGTTCTTATCAATTTTCTTTAAAAGCAAGGAAGCAAAAGGAACAACTTTTAATTTTTATATATTGCAGCATAGCCAGTCATAACAATCTAGAGCCCAAGGAAGGGATTTGTCTGTCAGTGTGTGTGTACATTGTAGATTTATTAATCTGATAATAGAAGTTAGTTTGAATTTCAAGGAACAAGTAAGATTAAAGGAAGTTTGGGTGAGATAGAATTTTTCCTCTTTGATGGGAATATTTTGTTTTGTCCGTATTATAGTAGAACATGAAGATGCCTTTAACTGAAACACCCACTGAAGAATTTTTTCCTTCTAATTCCTCAGTCAGTTTGAAATGTTAGCAACATCCAGTTTTCAGTGAAGCATCTTTAACTACATACACAATTTCCGACTTTTGAACTTGTGTTCTCCTTTTCCCACTAGGCAGAAAAGGGTATGGAGGTTTAACAAGAAGGAGATGGAAGATCATTTTTAATTTTTGCAATGAACTTGCAAATTTTTTCTTCTCATTACTTTTCCTTCTCCCCTTTGTTGAAAAAAAAAGGGATCACTTTGTGAAAAATAGGACAGTGACTGGATAGAAAACCACCAGGTAAAAATCTGTTTTGCAAAAGAAAGTAAATTTTATTCAACATTTTATTTTTTTTTCCTCAACAATTCTCACTGGAATAACATAAAGAGCAAAATGTGAACTTTGTGTCTCTGAAACAGGCCACTGGATTCCTTTCTTCACCTCTTCCCTCGATCAGATCTAATCAATGTGCAAAATTCCTTGATGCTTCCTGTAGCATAATCATGAGGGAATGATCTAAATATTTATTAGGAATTCTCAATTTTGACTTCTATCTTCCTGTCCAACTGCTATAGCCTTACTTATCAGCCTTTCTAAAAAAAGATCAGAATACAGTATGTGAAAGAAAACAAGAGAAATGGTTTCCAGAACCATAGCCTGGTAAGCCTACTTGAGATTGGTTTTTAAAACTGTTCTTGAAAACTTTTTCTTGGCCTCTTTTAAGGCCTCATAGCTTTTGAAGGTTCTCCATTCTTCTCTGGAAAAGGGCCATATTTACTGACTGACTTTTCTTTTTATCCGAAAACTGAGTGGTGTCGACTTGGACTTACAGAGGGCTTGTGGGCGTAGGGCTGAGGCTCACGAGTGTGAGCTTGCAGCCACTCAGACTAAATCCTATTTTCTATGCCACTGCCACTCCTGCTCTTCCCTGTGTGCTGTCCCCATGAAACAGTTCATGGGGTTAGATATTTCTTCCCATGTTTTAGTGAGTGCAGTGAGCTCGCAGATCAGGCAGTGAAACCCTTGAGCGGAAGGAAGCGCTGGTGGGTAGGGGAGATGGGAGGTGGGAACCAGCAATCTCCTATGTGTAGTGGAACCCTAACCTTACAAATTTGCATATTCAAACAGTCAGTGACTTAAAAAAAAAAAAAAAAAGGAAAAAAAATGGAAATGGTATTGGAAAGCAAGCAATAGGAACAGAGCTGTGTACAGCAAGTCTGAATGCAAATGCGACAATGACAAAACTCTTCATTTTTTTTCTACAGTCCTCTCTCGGTTTCTCAAATGTTAATTAAGACTTCAACACTCTTGCCAGATATCTGAGGCATGAGAATATGAAGAATTTTGCCCTAGGCTACACAGCAAGCAACTGGTGGCTCCCAAGAGTCCCTGCCTTCCAGCCACTCACTTCACTGCTGGGGCTGGAGAAGGCAATAGAGCTGCTTAATTGAATTGGCATTCGGTGTCCTGCCCTGTTCCCTGTACATTGCAGCATCAGTAATGGAAAAATACTCATACTGGCTGAGCCAGGATTTGATTTGAACCGGATGCCCTCTTTGGTCCTCACTAATGAAGTCTCATTTCATTTGAGAGTAATTCCTTCACCTATCAAAAAATCTTTTGGAGGAATAGCTACTGGACTTGATATGTTTGAAGAAGATATTTGAAGAAGCAAAAGAGAGATAGATATAGGTCAACTTCAAGGACAGCCAAACTGTCTTGGAAAGCTTTTCTACCCTGCAGTCGAAGCCTCTATCATCTGAAATTTGGCATCCAGAGATGCTGCTGCTGTTTTTTTC